>PVJL010002705.1:0-184669 GCA_004026885.1 Lyroderma lyra
TGACAATGCACTGTAGAATTGTATGCCTGAAACCTATGTAATCCTTGCTAACAGATGTCACCCCAATAAGTCTAACAATAAAAATGAATTAAAAAAAAAAAAGAATACAACTACATGCTTCCATTTCTATGAAGAGCAAAACCGGGTGAAAGCAAATCAATGCTGTTGTAAGGCAAGATCATGGTTACCTTTGGGGATGGGGGGACAATGCCTGGAAGAGGACACACGGGGTCTCTGGGTCCTGGCTATATTCTGTTTCAACCTAAGTGCTGAATATATGGGAGCATTCAGTTGGTTAAAAACTCAGTGAGTTCTACACTCTGTGGTAAGTGCACTTTCTGTATATATTTGAGTTTAATTTAAAAGGTTTAATAAACTGAACAATAAAGAATGTAACACACAAAATTGAAAAATTAAATGAAACTAATTGATATCATTTATTAAGAACTTACTTTTGCACCAGTTGATGTTTATCTATGTCATTTTTATGTGTTAACTCATTTTTTTCTATAGTAATAGAGCCAAACCCAGAATTCAAATATAGATAATCTGAGTGCTGATTTAATTCTAGACTCTACTAATTTCTAAGTATTTTGTTTTGTTTGCTGCTTTTTCATCTCTTGTTTTTACTTCCTCAATTCTCAGTGTTTTCATTTATAAAATAAAGACAATAATAATAGCTACTTTATAGGTTTCTGTTAAGTATTAAATTAGTAAATCCTTTTAATGTACTTAACATAATGCCAAACATGTAGTAAGTGCTCAATAAATATTTACTAAACTATAGTTACTAGTTTATCTTGCCTAGAAATACTCATACCTCGTAAACTGAAGCATTTTGAGATAGTCCACCAGCCTTTTCACCTTCAAATATTAGAAAGAATTACATCTCTTATTACATTACAAATAGGAAAACAGCACATCATGTTCTGCACAGGAATAAATTGAAGAAAGGAAGGAGGAAGGAAAGAAGAGGAAGGAAGGAAACTAGAGAGGCATGCCATTCCACTCTGCGAAGATGGTGACTAGATAATGGTAAGAATGGAAGAAGACAATATTAAAACTGTCAAGATACATCATCATCATTTTTTAGAAGAAAAATTAAGGTAAGGAGTAAGGACAATTGTACTTCTCTCTGAATCCTGAAGGTCATTACAACTGTGTACAGTGTAGGCATGGCAGGCAGCACGCATGGTGGCCGGCTGCTGGCTCAGAGACAGAGCACTTAGATTCCAGTCATGACTACTGTATGACCTGGGCAAATAACCTCTCCCTTCCTGAGCTCCCTCACCTGCATGATAAGGATACTATTAATAGAACCCACCTCATGGTTTGAGGTTTAAAGCAGTTAATATTATTAAATAACTTGGAATAGTTGGCATATAGAAAACACTAATAACTGTATATGAATGTTAAATGTTCAAGGTTTACCCTGGGCAAAATTATAAATTTAAAATTTCGTTCCATCCCTTCTCAGTTTTCTTGGAAGTACATTTACCTTCAGGCCCCCAGTGCACAGCCCACCTGCTAACTCAAAGCTTTTGGTGAAAAATGCTCCACTCAGACCTGCCCATCCCACATCCTCTCTTTCCTTCCACTGTCTGGAAAAAAAAATGTAATCCTTCCCAACAGACAGCAATCGGTGCCTTTTTCTCAGATAACACTTCTGAACAAAGCTTCTGAAATCTGCTTTACAACCTAATGAAGTGACATGAATGATACACTGCCAGAAAAAGCTTGTCCTTCTAGATCATAACAAATATATGACTACCTATTATACCCCGATCATTTAGGCCCTGTAAATTGCTAAATAAAAGTAATTTTCTCTTTTCTACCCTCTCATATCCAAGTAAAGGGGGGAAGTGGAGAACTAAGAGAAGGAATACGTTTTGATTCTCCTGCTGAGTTTCACCTTCCACAGGGAATGGCCAGAAAGCTGCCCTGTGCCTCCCGTCGTCTCCCAGGTGAAAACACTGTACTTCCCAACACTCTGGAAGCTTAGGGGATAGTCCCTTCCTGAATCCCACCCGGAACTTCCCTGACTGATTCCAGGAGCAACCACAGGGCACACCAGCATGGACACACGTGTGCACATGCACATGGACACACACATACACAGGACGGCATCGCCAGCCCTTTCCCAGCCCTACAGTATACAAGGGCTGTCCGGAAAGTATCCAGCCACGTAATATGAAAAACAGAAGCATTTATGGCTGGATTTTTCCCGGATACAGCCCTTGTATTTCCCCAGATGAAAAAACAAAAGAAAAAAAAAACCTAATTCTGATGACCCAATATTGCACAACCTGGCCCTGAGCGATAGCCCTGGAATCACAAAAGAATTTAGGTAAAAACAGAGACCAGCCTAAACTGCAGATGCTCAGGTTTCATTGAAAACACAATGCTTAGCTATCGCAGAAGTAAATGAAGTGATAACCCAAGCCCAGTTCAGAAGACCAGCTGCCCAGTAGTGTGCTGTTGCAAACTGCAGAATGGCCCACTTAATCTTCACTTGTACTTTAGTCCCAAGAGGCATCGAGGCTGTTTTCAGCAGGCAGAAAGGAGTCTCCGCCTTCAGGTAATGATTGCGTGGTGGTGAATCCCAGAGTCCAAACCGCTGACCCTTCCTTTCCAGGCAGGCACCGGGCCTTGCTCACAGTATGAATCCATCAGGTTTAAAGTGCCTCTCTGGGTCAGGGGGCTCCAGACATTTCCTGGCATCCGGGATACTCTCCCAGCATCAAGATAGAGCCAACACCAAATTCTATTGTGTCAACTGTCATTGAAAAATTTTAGAAGTAACTCCTCTTTAATTACTTACTTTAAAAAAAGATAGCACCAACACCAACTTTTCTGAGGAAGAAGGTAAATTCTCACGATAACATAATCACTAGGAAATATTGTGAACATTGGTCTAAAAGGTGTATCTCCTGAGGGTGCAAACCTGCACTAACCAGTGACTACGATAGGACCGGCACCATGCACAGAAAGCACTTGCAAAGAAGCTGAGCCAGGCCAAGGCTGGAAGCCAGCTCAGGGCATCCCGTACAGAACTTCCTTCTCCCTTTAATGTCTGAGAAGAAAGGACTCGAAAATGCGTGTTACAACCCTTCAATATTTTGCATTTTGTATGTACAGCTGGCAAATGGCTGTTCTATAATCACTGGGCGGTTCCAAAATTCTGAATCCTCCCCGTCCCAGTGTGGCCATCCACCCTAAGGTGGATGTGCGATCAGGGTCACGTGGCCCAGCCCTGCACACTGACTGACTCAGCTCCTGACGCCCTCCTGGCTGGCGTGCACAGCCAGCCTCAGCCCCACTGATCCCTGACTGAGGGCCATGCCTTCCATCCATGCTCGCTCTGATCCGATCCCCAACAGCCTCACGCCTGCCTGGACCTCTGCAAAGCGAAGACAATGCAGGGTCAGACTCTGGCAGCTGTACCTGTGGGGGGAAAAAAAAAAAAGTTGAATTTTTGCACACCCATGGCTAAAGCAGAGTTGCCTGTGACCTGGACGAGGCCCCTGCCCTGCACCTCGTGCATCAGAGGGCTCCCTCTGGCCAAGTCAAGAAACAAACGTGCTCATGTGGAATCTGTGCCTCCTCCTACACACCAAGCTCTGGGTGTCTGGGGCCCTGGAATTACTCGTGAAGAGTTTCATTCTGGCCTTAGAAACAGGCTTAATGGTGTCTGGCTGTCATTTGCAATTAAAATCAAAATCACTTCCCATTGTGTTGTGTGTCTCCTAAACCTAGATATGACAGGAATAACATTAAAAACCACATCCCACTTGCTCCCATTAAGAAGCATTATGTTATTAAGGATCCTACACAATGAACAGTTTGTTATGAAAATCAAGGTAGTGAATAAGGAAGAAATGCTGATAAACTAAAAAGGCTTGCAGACTTTACACTGGAAAGGGCAGGGATACAACAGCGTGTTGAAACGTGAGGATTGGGAAAGAAACAGGGAGACTATGAGAGAGAAACAATCCGAGAGACGGAATTGGTGGGGGGCCGGTCTGGGCAGAGGTGGGAGTGAGAGAGAAGAAAGATTCAGGAGCAGCGACCTTGTACATGAGATATGGAAAAACACGGGCTGTGGTCGACTAAAGATGGCCACACTCATTGCCACTAATTCTTGGCATCTTCACTACTTATTGAAGAGTCTTCTTCAATTCCTTCGAATCTGTGACTTGCTTTGGGCAACCAAATATGACAGAAGTGATGCTGTGTACCTTCCAAGGCTGAGCCTAAAAAGATCTGCAGTGGCGTCTTACACACACTGGCAGCAATCCCTCTGAGAGCCCGGCTGCCATGATGTGAGAAGCCCGAGCCTCACAGGGTGGCCCAAGCAAGGAGAACGAAAACATTCTGACCAACAGTCTCAGCAGAACGCTCAGGGGACAGTCCGCACCGATGCTCAGCCACGTGAATGAGCCATCTTGGGTGTTCCAGCGCAAAGGAGCTTCGAAATGACCACAGCGCCAGCCAACAGGGCTACCGCCCAGCTGATCTCATCAACCAGTTAATGGTGTTAAGTCACTAAATTTGGAACTGGTTTCTACATGGCAATAGATAACCAAAATACAGGGAAAGGTCATTTTTAGCACATTTAACCAGTCATTATGGACAAATTCTCTGTGTTCTCAAGAGATCGTACTAAAGACAACTAATTGGCTTTGCAGCTATTTCTAGATGTCAACTTATATTGAGGTGGAGCAGTGAAACCTACATACCTTAAACATTTAACACCAACCAGAAGCTCTGAATAATTAGTACAAAAGTCATGCTTTGCATACCCATGCAGAAACTGGATTTTCATGCTAACAACTCAAAAAAAAAAAATTAAAAAACAACAACTTGGAAAAAAATCCCCAATGATCCATAAAATTTGTAAGCAATACAGGTAGTCAAAGTTCCAGTTATCTCCATATTTCCCTTCAAAGAATACTACCCACCAACCACCTCATTGTAAAGGACGCAGAAACCAAAGACTCCCGCGTGGTAAACTGTCCTCAGCAGAACTCCAGTCCTCAGCATCCAGACCCACGCCGATACCTCGGTCTGTAAATAAACCTGGGCTCTTCAGCGTATGGGTCTCTACATGGCGCTGAGTTTCCATGTCTCCAAGGACCACACGTCAGTATGTTTGAGAGAAGTTTAAAGCGCCACGCTATTCCGATTTAGGTGGCTGTCACACAGCGGGATTCCTGTCCCTCCGTGCAATCCTTTTGGCCACTTGGAAATGACCACAGCTGCTATGAGTCAGTGCTTTTTAATAACCATGTGCAATGGTGCCAAGTTTGGGTCAGTGGAGTCGTTATTGTCTCTATGCAATTCAGATCTTTGTTTCATTTGCATCCTGGACTGCCACACCTACATGTTTAAAGATATTTAACTTGAGTCAGAGCAGAGCCAGATAAGCACTTAGCTGTGTCTGTGTTAAGGAGGAATTAGGAGCTCACCACTGACTCCACCTGCCTCCTCATCAGATAGACTGCTTGGTGGGATCACTGCAAACACAGCCTCTCTTCTCTATGAGCAGAACTGCTGGCGCCCCCAGCCCCCGTAGTTCTGTATCGTGTAAACTAGCATTGCCGCTTCCAGAGCCAAACTCTGGGGCGCACAGAAGCACCTGGAGCTCTGGAAGAACCAGATGCTGCCCATGTGCTGATTCCTGCAAAGCTGAACCGACTCCCTGCCTTAGTCAGCTCCAGGAAAGCACCAGGCACGGCTGAATCATATGCCATCCACCCCCGAGCCCAAACTGCGTCTCCGGATGCTGGGAACACCTCAGTCCATAAAACAGGAATTAACTAGAACCTTAGACCCAGCATCCGAGCAAGGGAGACTAGTAATTGGTTCCCCTTCAAGTCCGTATTATTTAAACATCTGTTCAACGTTTTTCAACAGGAATCTGGAGATACTAATTTTGCATTCTCAAAAATCATATATAATTATTTTGTTTATTTTATGTATATTATTGCAATGAGAAAATGTGTTGAGAACCAGATGAAACTATTTAATATGGAAAAGGTAAAGTAAGCCACCATAGTTCAGTTTCTTCCTGGCGAAGTTGTTCTTAAATCTCACACCCACGTGCTTCGCAGGCTGCAGCTCTCATCCCTGTATACAGCGTCCCTAAGACACGGAAAACAGAAACTTTTCCTCCTGCCCACTACGGTCCTTTCTGTCGTCGTCCCTGCCTTCCAATTATACATCACAAGAGCCCCAAAGAGAACCTTCTGGGAAGGCAGCCCCCTCAGAGGGTGCAGAGAGGGAAGGGACGGACAAGAGATGCCAGCGTCCTGTTGTCAGGGGAGCGAAGTGACAGCTGGAAACGGTCATACGTGAAGACTGTGTTTACCCTCATAGTTCACTTCCAAGCTGAGCTGCTGACCACTGCCAGCTTTAGGTCACCGTCACTGGCTGCTCTCAGAACTGGTGACACTCCCTGTAGTTACACTGTATAGTTTTCATTTGCACAGCACCAAAATTCTAAACAAAGAGATTACATATAAAATTTTTTTCTCTTAAAATGTTTAATGTCATCGTGGTCACAGAATGGCTGTGTCAACCTCACACATCACATCTATGCCCCAGGTAAGCTTCAGTGAACAAATTTATATACTACCAATTATTACATATTAATCATTATTCAGTGTGTAGTTTACAGAAAGCTTAGTCAACTGGCACCAAATTTCCAATATACGCCCCTGGCCGTTTAGTGACCTTATACTCATCTCTCTGGGCAGTTGCTCCCCATCATTCAATGAACAAAAGAAGGGCCAGCATGCAAAGCAGTACCCAAGAAGAAAGGCATGTAAGACAAGCCAGGAAGGAAGGGGGACCTCTGTCGCTAAATCAGCTTCCGGCTGTGGTATGCTTCCCAGGTGCACCCCCACCACTTAGGTGCCAGGGACAGATGGTTCAGCAATCCTGACCTGAATATTCTGAGGGTCACACTCCAGAAAGACTTCTCACATTTTCAAAGACCACTATATGACTTCTAATATAATGATGTAGGAGATACTTGGAAACTAGTTTAGAAGATCCAAAGCCTCTTAGAAAGGTGGTGATCTAATTTCAGTTAGTATACGATGATCCTCCCCATCAAAACACCTTCACATAGAATTGTCTTGGTGTTTCTTAGAAGTGTTGTTCTATTAGTAATAGAACATATTAAATAAGTATTCAACCAAAATAAATATCTTTAAGAATTTGTCATTATTTCCACATTTCCACTCAGACTTTATAAACTTGATCACAACCTCTGAATTCAAATAATAATGATTATTAATCTACTTAGCATAATGCTTGGTACTTACTAAAATTTAATTAATAATTGTTAACATTGTTATATTACATAATAATGTTATGTTATAACTTTAACTTAAAAAGTAAACAGGAAAGAAGCCATGCTATCAGAATCCATACATATCCCTTCAAATCGACACCTCTATTTACTGCTTTTATATCCATGCACTTCAATTCCTATCAAAAACAGCTGCTTTCTGTAAGTACTACCATAGCATGCCTCCCTAAATCAATTGCAACTTCTCTTAGTTAACCAGAAGTAGAATGTCTATGTCAATAAATGTTCCGAATCACAAACATAATGTAATAGACATGGCAAATAGCAGTGAAACTTATTTAAAAATTATAGGGTATTTAAAAGGCATACATGCTAAAGTACATCAATCTTTGGACAGCAAAATTCCAAAGGTGTAGTAGCTTCCCTCACTCAAAATTTACATTTTCATGGAAGCACTTTTATATCATAGTAGGTAAATCTTTTCAGGCCTCATTGCTTTTCAATTTCTTATATTTTTAGAGACCCTAGTTCACTAGATTAAGCCTTGGGAGTATATTTTAAATATACCAAGAAGTGTTTTCTCTTTAATAGAACTAGTTTCAACATCTATGACTCATTTGTACTTTACATGGAAAAAAGTGAGCAATAAGAATGACCAGATTTTCCTCAGCTTATATAGAAGGAAGAACATTCAAGACAGCCACCTCTCTGATCCAGTAAATATTCTCAGACTCTTGGTTCTGCCACAGGATTTTGCTCATGGTTACCATCTAGAAATTAGCAGTCTCTCCCCAGAGTCTGTGATCTTAGCTATTATGCCAACCTAAAGGCATGTATTCTACCATCAAGAAACTTAACACTCTTTCTACTGAAAAAAAAAATCAGATGAAAAAGCTATGAGAATACTCACGAGGTAAGGGATTAGACAGACAGAAAAGTAAAGAACTACTGGTAATGACACACCATGTTAATAAGGAAAGCATTTCCATCAGAGAACACCCCAGTTCTCCACGCCTCACCAGTGCAGATAATTCGGCAGGAATCGGACGCTTCTAACAGAGCTAACAGCTTTGCTGATTATTGAGTAGCCGTTAAGAGCACAGATAAAGTGACCAACTTGCCTGGGTTTGTTCAAGACTTTCTCAAGCTTAGCACTGAAAGTCCCACAATTCTAGGAATCCCTCTTTCCTGGAAAAATCAGAACAGGTGGTCATCCTAGAGCCAGTGCTGTCTCAGGTCTTGAACAAGGCAGCTGAAGGGTGAGGCCAAGAAGAGAGGTTCAGAAAAAGACAGGCCTGACTTCCAGCTCTGACTCTGCCACTTACAGCACAACCTGGGACAAGTCATCTAACCTCTGGGGCCCTGTCGTCTTTATCTGTAATTGAGGATAACTGCCCCCATGAGTTTTTGAGAATTTAATGAAAAACCACGAAAACTTCCTGGAAAAGTGTCTGGCATAAAGTAGTTGCCCAGCAAACAGAAGGTGTTATTACCATATTCCAGGAATTTTAAAATCAAACTGTACTATATAAGCAACTGTGTCTAGACAGTTTTTTTTTTGTTTTTTTAAACTGGGGTGGGGAGTGGTATATCTATGACCATGATTATTTCAGTTTTTAAAAAGTCAATTCGTTTAACGGGATTTCTTTGTCAAAAATCCATGCTGACTCATAGAGCAAGCACTTTCAAAACTCATGTATGAGTAAAATTCTAATCATCTTTCCTAAAGTAAATATTTAAGTTAAGAATATAATTGCCTACAACTCACAGAACTATTTCCTTTCAGTGGAATTTTAGGAAGAGGAATGCAGAAACAAAATTACTCAAACTATTCAATTCTCTCAGTTAAACTATGATGTTCTACACTAACCTAGGTTTTTACCTAATAAAGCTCTGGTTTATACTAAGTAGATTTTAAAATGTTAATCAGAAGAGAACTGATATATAATTCTATGCTTTAATTTCTTTAAATTGACAAGCAATAATAGGTTTCCCAGAATAAGGTCCATTAATACCATGATTTTAAGTGTTGTATTGATATTTTAAAAATTTATGTTTCACCAGTGATTTCTTTTGTATCCTATGTTGTTCTCTAAACACCTACTAAAGTAAATACAATTTGCTGTACTTGATTTTTTTAATTACATAAATAGGAGGCATTTTTGATTGATTAATTTTAAAATTCAGTCTCTGATTATCTGTTGTGTACTGTATAAGGGTTTTAATCACAATCCCAACCAGGTACGGATGGAAGGGTGATGCACTGGAATCTATTTTATCTACACAGAAAGTCTTCTTGTGGCTATGGAGTACTGCATGGAATAAGAATTTTCAAGTCTTACCAAAAATTTTTCTTACTGAAATCATTTTCTACTTTATTTTTTAAGAATCATTTTATATTTGAACCCATAACATTTTCAGTTTGTGACATGATATAATTCAAGCTAAGCAATTAAAAGATTCTGAGAAGGAAACTTAAATTGCTCAGAGAAAGTGTGAAATCCCATGTGTTACTGAAATCAAAGGACTGTCTCGATCAAAATTTTCTGAATACGTTGCAAGTGGATAATTCATTCTAAAAATTCCCCACCCACATTGTTCTCTGAAGTCCCAACCCTCCATTCCTTAGCATAGAATAATTCTTGGTTTCTTTTTCTCATCATGTGCTTTTTTAAAAGTCAAATATATAACATTCAATCTTGGAACATCACAGGAAATGTGATTTAGATTCTTCTCATTACTGCAATATAACACACACACACACACACAAACACACACACACACACACACACACACACACACAAAATCCCCTCTCCCGGCTGCTTATGGTCCTTCTTAAATATCAGCTCTTGAAGTAGATTCTACCAATATTTTAAGAAACAGAAGATTGTTTTTTCCATTCCTATTTTTTATATTTCATATCATGGCTTATCTGTTACCTGCTCCCAGGTTTGTGATACCTGTAGGGCCCAGGAGATAAGTCCAGGTGACACATTCAATGATCACCCTAAGCATTTTCAGTCCAGGGTTTGGAAAGTTTAAGCATGTTTCAAATTGGGTAAAGAAGGTTCTGAATAAGTGTTTCTCTTGTAAATACATTACACTTGTAGAGAAAAATATTAGACCTGTCAGGTAAGTAAATATTTTACTGATCAAATTTGTTCAATGTTACATGCAAATTACTTTACAAACAGCTGATTTGTAAATGGAACTTCAGGGGCACGAAGAACTGCTGAGCTGACATATTTACTCACATGCTTTTAAACCTTATTGGATTACCAAGTTACAATTCTATCTACTAAACTGAAGCCAGCCAACCAAAAACAAATTCACCTGAATGCCTCTGAGAGCTTATCATAAACCTGTAGTTCAGTTTTAAACCTTAGCAGAAAAAAAACAAAATTACTAATACAGATTGCTCCAACCATTCTCTAGTACCCTCAGGATTTCAAACTTCCACTACCACCACCACCAAACAGAATCCATTTATTGGAAGGACAAGGGTAAGTGGTAAGTTTCCGAGAGGTCATCTTGAGACATTTATTTTCACTTTCAAGGTTTAACTTAACTCTTAACTCTTTTCTAAATTGCTGCTTACTGACAAAATGAACTGAAAGTCCATTAAAGACTTTCTACCCTTCTCTTCATTTGCCTGTGAAACTTGTCCATGGTCTTAGACGTCAATAATTCAACATTAGAGTACTCAATGAAACAAAACCAGGTCTACTCTTTTCATCTAGCACTTGCTATGGTATGAATATTGTTCCTGCTAATATTCTGACATGTTTTTTTTTCTAATGGAAAAAATTTTTAAACCATGAAAGTACATATTATCATTTTTCCTCATTTTTCATTTTTCATCAAAATATTATTGTATATTTTAAAAAACCTTGAAACTGGTTTATTGTACTGAGAAAATATAAACATTTCTTGGTAGGTTTAATTGTTGTCAACAACAAATTTCAGGTTTAAAACCTTAATTTATAGGAATGAACACTGCTTTGCCTATTGAATAAAAACTAAAGTAAAATGAGTATTATCTGTCATTAAAATAAAATATAACCAAATTTTCCAGGTTGCCATTTCAGAAAGTTGATATCATCAATGTGCTGTTAGGTCATTTTTTCCCATTTGTTGTAAATCAGAGTTCAAATCGAATTAAGTAACATACTTTGTATAACAAAATATTCACCAACCACTGAAAAGTTCTTCATGTATAAACTCAGTAGGTTTTTGTGATTTGATGTGAAATTGTCACCTAAGTTTTCATGTATGCAAGTGTAAGCTAAAAGCTTCTTTACTATTTTCAAATGATTAATGGCTTATTTGACTGGTATTTTCTCTTTAAAAATTTTTTTTCTCTACTAACCTTCCCTCTAAGTGCAAACAGAAATAATCTTGATTCTAAGTATGTTGCACACCTTATAAAAGCTTTAAATGATAACATGCACTGCTTCTCACACTCTCTAGTTCTATAATTCCTCCATAATTCATCTCTAACATTGTTCTTAGCTGTGGTAAAGCTAATTGAAAAGTAAAGCAACAAATGAACTAATGTGGAAATTTTAAGAACAGTGGCTTCTACTGCACAACATCAAACAGAAGGGCAGTGTCTGTACTTTTTCATTGCTGGGGACCACAGGTGGGCTCACTACAATTACTCACTATGCTTAACTGAATGGCTTACCCAAAGACAAATGACAAGCTATGCCTAGAATTCAAAAATCATGGTTGATAATAGATGAAAGAGAAGGCAGGCCAGAAAATGTCAGACCCGTGGCTAGCCTGATGGGTATGAGAGAACATTAGGTAAAGAAGGATGGAATGGAGGATGAGGTGACAGCGAAGAAACCAACTCCTCTAGAGGAAACAAAACAAGAAATCAGACTCTTATGTCACCCAATGAGAAAAGCCACGAAGCATATTTGTAAGGAGTCATGTGATAGAGTAATGCCCCCACCACGCCACCAAAGATGTCCATGTTCTATTCCCTGGAACCTGTGCATATGTGCTGTTATATAGCAAAGGGAATTAAGGTTGCAGATGGATTTAAGGTTGCTAGTCAGCTAAGTTTAAAATAGGGAGATTTCCCCTGGATTACCTGGGTAGGCCCAATATTATCACAAGGGTCCTTAAAAGTGGAAGAAGAAAACAGACAAAAGAAATCAGAGAAAGAGATGTGACAAGAGAAATACATCTTGTTGTTGGTTTTGAAGATGAAGGAAGGGGGCCCCCAAGCCAAGGAATGTGGGCACTCTCTAAAAGCAAGGAATCAGGTTCTCCCCTAGAACCTCAAAAAAGGAAGGCAGCCCTGCCAACACCCCGATTTTATTCCAGTGAGATAGGTGTCAGACTTCTGACCTATAGAACTATAGGATAATAAATCTGTGCTGTTTTAAGCCACTAGCAATTTCTAGGGTAGTAATAGAAAACTTAATGCAGATCAGTGCCCAAGAATTGAGAACAAACTAAGGGCAAACAGGATATTCAAAAAATGTTTGTTTAAAAACATAGAGAAATGGGTGAATAAGGGCATACAGGGAAGTCACAGCCACATTCTGGCATCTATCAGAGATGAAAGGGTCTTCACCAGCCACACAGTTTGATGTACAAGTGATCCCGAGACTCAGCACCCATTTGACCCTCTGAACTTTCCCATTATATTGAGCTGGGTACAACACATCTAGTGGAGATTATGTATTAAAAATTAGGCTTTATCACGTACATGAAAAGGTGTTCAACATCAATAATCATCAGAGAAAGTGCAAATCTAAACCACAATCAGATAGCACCTCACACCTGTGAGAATGGCTATTATTAACAGGACAAGACAAGTGTTGGTGAGGATGTGGAGGAAGAGGAACCACTGTGCTATGTGGGTGAGAATGTAAATTGATGCAGACACTACACAAATAGTACAGAGGTTCCTCAAAAATTAAAAATAGGACTACCATATGATCCACCAAGCATACTCTGGGGGATATATCCAAAAGAAATGAAATGTCTATCTCAAAGAGATACTTTTACCCCCAAGTTCACTGTAGTATTATTTACAATAGCCAAGACATGAAAACAAACTAGACGTCCATCAACAAATGAATGGATAAAGAAGACGTGAGATATAGGTAGAGAGAACATTTTGATGGTTGTTAGATAGGAAGGAGGCTGGGGGGGTGAAAAAGGGGGAAGGGATTAAGAAGTACAAATTGGTTGTTACAAAGCAGTCATAGGGATGTAGGGTACAGCATAAGGAATACAGTTAACAATACCATGATAACTGCACATGTAGGTGGGTACTGGGTTTATCAGGGAGATAGATGGGAGGGGGTCTGGGGGTGAGGGTGAGAAAGGTGAAGAGATTTAAAAAGTACAAATTGGTAGTTACAAACTAGTCACGGGATGTAAAATAAAGCATAGGGAATACAGTCAGTAATATGGCAATAACTATGTATAGTGCCAGGTGGGTACTAGACTTGTCGGGGGCATCACTTCTTAAATTATATAAATGTCTAACCACTATGCTATACACCTAAAATTAATATAAAATAATCTTGAATGTCAACTGAAATCAATTTTTAAAACAGGAGAAAGGATGAAGAGGAAAACGAGGTTCTAGTTTCCAGGTGTAAGACAAGTCATGGGGATGTAATGTACAGCATGGGGAATGGAGTCAATATTGTTGTGGCAGCACGGTACAGTGTCAGACGATTGCTGGACTTACCATACTGATCACTTCTTTAGGTATATAAATTTTGAATAACTATGGTATACCCCTGAAACTAATGTAATATTATATGTTAGCTATATTTTAATAAAAAAAAACTTTTTAAAAAAGTGATGGATCAAAAACTAAAAAAGTCCAGCACTCAAACTACGGAACACCAGAAGTAAATACATCAAACTGGAAAGAGATGTGAGAATCCTCTCACATTCTATCAGAGCAAATAAAACCTCTGGACAGAGCCACCCAAGCATGAGTAAGCTAGAAGAAGGAATGGAATGACAAGCATGCAAACTACGCAGAGAATGGCTGAAAGACAGCAAGGAAGGAAGGAAGGGAGGAAAGGAAAGATTGAGGGGGAAAGGAAGAAATTAGCATGTAAAAACCAAGAAACATATATATACAAGGGCTGTTCGGAAAAAAAAAACCAGCTATAAATGCCTCCATTTTGCATATTACAAGGTTGGATACTTTCCAGACAGCCCTCGTATATACCCTAAGGGGGAAAAAATCCCCACAAGTGCTTCAAATTATTTAGAACATTAACAAAAAAATGCTCGAATGTAGATTTCAAAGAGGAGAGATGAAGATAGTCACAGTGGAGACAGATGGAAAAGAGATTAAAGCAATCGGAGAAACACTAACAATGATGCAATGTAAGTAAAAATAGGCAGGCACAATTGGTATCTGAAGCAGAAGACTGCCC
Source organism: Lyroderma lyra (assembly GCA_004026885.1). Classification (NCBI taxonomy): domain Eukaryota; kingdom Metazoa; phylum Chordata; class Mammalia; order Chiroptera; family Megadermatidae; genus Lyroderma; species Lyroderma lyra. Next base: position 14,746 of record PVJL010002705.1, read on the forward strand.
CCCACCCCACCAAAAACGTTGAGTTAATGCTGTTAATGAAAAAGGTATTCAGTAACACTTGTTAACGACGGTAAGGCAGACTTGATTCAGGACCACTGAGACAGGCATAGGGACCACCACAGTGGGGGGCAGAGATTGAGCTCAACATGGAACACAGCACAGGCACATGGGAATTTATAGCCTAGCGGCAGGGTAAGGGTCAGTGGATGGAAAATTACCGAATTACTAAAAGGAAACATCAGAGTGCAGGGAATTCTGACTAAACTGACCTGACAGGATTCTTTGCTAAAGACAGGCTGTGGTGATCAGCCCTCACCTCCCGGTAAAGGAGGAAGAATCTGATCAGATATCAAGGGTCAGGTGGGTCCAGGTTAAAGTGATTTAGTAAACTGGATTTGACAAGGACGGGCTTAGGAGAAAATTCGGGAGCCTGACTAAAGTTTGCTCAAGTAAAGAACCTTTGTCAACCCCCTATTCCCCTTGCCTTGCCTTCTATTGACAGGAGGGAAGCTCTACTCTATTCCCTAAGAGAAAACAAGGTGGAGCAACAACTTTATCCTTGCTCTGTCCTTTCATTCCATTTACTCCATGAGTAAATTTGGAATCAAGGATTGGAAGTGGGTGGATGGGGGCCCTCTGGCCCTTGCCTCTGGTCTGCCTGCTTGTGGGGAGGTACAGTCCGCTCTCTACCTCAGAGCAAGCTAGAGGGCTGTCTGAGAGGCATGAGACAAGGAGAGTGAATCGTCTAATTCAGGAGAAATACCATAAATCCATTTGGCCTCAGCTGTCAAGTCACATTTTCCAGCTTTACAGTAATAAAGCTAACATACTAAGCTGCATTAATCTGTCTCCTGGGTCCGATTCTCTTCCTGCTTTCAAATTTAGGAGGGAAAGAAATGGGTAATATTCATCGGTCTTCCTACACCCAACAAAATAATTTTTATTAAAAATGTTCAAAGATACAATACAGAAAAATCTTTCTAAAATAAAAAAAGAGCTTGACTATGCCAAGTAAAAAAGTATATATGTTTCAGGTAAATTGGTTGGAGACTATAGCTCACCCATAACTATCTTTTTTTTTGTGGTGGGGGGGTATTTCCCTGAGGGGGGATCGAACCCAGGCCATGGCAGTGAGAGCGCCAAAGCCTAGCCACTACTTCACCAGGGAACCCCTCATAACTATCTTTTTTAATTGATTAAATTTCATAGATAAATTTTAAAAATAGTCATATATCCCCCCCAAAAAAGCAAACCTCCTTGAACAGGGGGCATAAATATCAGGCCAAGATTTCCTGAAGGCAACTATCCACAGAGTTCTATGGGGTTTTATTTAACACAAAAGGCTTTTTGTTTACTTCTTTGACCTTATACTTAGAAAGCCTTTCACTTTCTTCTTGATTATTTAACTATTTGCTCATATTGTTTTTTTAATATCTCTGTTTTCATTTTCTATTTAAACAGTTAATCCAACTGGAATTTATTCTAGTTATAATGGAAGACAAGGATAAAATCTCTTTCTGAATTTTTAGCAACTGTCTCATAATTTATTCTATCTTACATTGATTTATTCTATCTTACATTGATTTGAAATATCAACTTGATGAAGATAAAAAATAATCTACTGAGAACGAGGTGAGCCAGCCTCACTCTGCTAAACTCTAATACACGGTGGATGGCAATGCACACAACCACCCACACATCTATTTCTGGACGTCCTATTCTCTTTCTTTAGGTTGGCTGTATGTTCCTGGATCAGAAAAACACTATTCTTATTACTGTAGCTTTATGGTGTATTTTGATACCAAAATGTTTAAGTCCTATTCTTAAATGCTCCCTTTCCCTACACACACACACTCACACACACACACATTTTCTTTTATTTAAAACTTTCTTAACTATTCTCTCTCATAAAATTTGCACAATGAGCTTTAGGTGCATGAAATTGAAATAATTATAATTCTTGGTTAATCATAGCTATTGCAATAGACCTATGTTATTTCATGTCTGTGTGCAGATATGTATTTAGCTAGCATTTATTGTTTAATGATGATATGGGTACCCATTAATCCATCACCTGCACCAAGAACAAGAATGTTAACATTATCTTGCGCCTATGTCTTTCCCATCCTATTTTCCTGTCTGACCTTCCTACACATGTACCTGGAGATAACTACTGTCCTCAATTTTGTGCTTACTGTTTTCTTACTTTTTACAATAATTTTTATATATCAGCATGTTTAATTAAACACTTTATTTTACTTGTTCTAACTTTTAAAACAGTTTTATAAGTGACTTTAAAATCATTTTGTCAAATCTACCCTTGAAAAAATTTTATAACTTTAATTGAAATGCATTATATTCATAAATAATTTGGGAAAGAATTATTACATCCACTTCGTATATTAGTGGTTATGACCATTTTCATTTATAAATTTATAAATTCTCTTTCTCTCTCTCTCTCTTTCTGTGTGTGTGTCTGTGCATGTGTCTGTGTCTGTGTGTGTGTGTGTGAGTGTGTGTGTGTGTGTGAGTGTGTGTGTGCGTGTGTGTGTGTGTCTGTGTCTCTCTCTGTCTCTCTCTTCCCACCTTAGCTCTCTGCTATTGTTGTTACTGTTTTCGTTGTTTTGCTTGAAGTGTGTCTAATGATTGATTCCTTATGAACTGTGTCTTGAAGGACTATACTAGGATTTGTTTTTAAATTCATAATTTTATGCTTAAATCCTGACAGTCCAGTAGTCCATCTCCCAGAATCTAACTTCTTGTCCTAGCAGGTCACTGTGACCATTTTCAGAGGGTAAATGACAACAAGAAACATTCACATCTGCTACTGCCCACATGCCCATGCATTTTCCCCAGTGAACACACTAATCCATCAGGTTTGGGGCTATGAAATTATTTGCTCCATGTCAACCAACTATATCCTAGTTCTTGAAGCAATCAGTTGTGATCAGCCAAAATGCTTGGACCCTATTCCATTAGACAACTTCCATGAGAGCAAATGAAGACACTTAACACAACCTGCAAATTAAAGCAAGAGCTTTGTTACAGAGGACAGTAATACCATAATGGAAGAGAGAATAAACACACTGACAGAAAAACCCTCACTGCATCCAGAACCCATAGTCGTACACCGAGCGGGACAGGAGCAGTGAATAAAAGGGCTGATCAGCTGCAGCAAGAATAGGGCATGTGTAGCTTCTCTCACTGGGATGAGACAAAAAATGGCCTTACTACCCTCTGGGCTTCTTACAGCCCCAGAAGTTTCATAGTTATACAAGTAGCTATTTCTTGAGCTAAATTTGCCTGTTGCATAATGGATTGGTGTTGTTTTTGTTTTTTTTTAAGAATATACAACATGCACAAAAAAAATAACTCAAAATGGATTATAGACCTAAATATAATGCAAAATTATAAAACTCCTAAAAGACAGCCTTGGAGAAAACCTTGATCTTGGGTATGGTGATGACTTTTTAAATACAACATCAAAGTCACAATCCATAAAAGAAATAACTGATAAGCTGAACTTCATTAAAATTAAAAATGCCTGCTCTGTGAAAGACAATGTCAAGAGAATGAGAAGGCAAGGCACAGACTGGGAGAAAATGTTTGCCAAAGATATATCTGATAAAGGACTGTTATTCTAAATATACAAAGACCTACTGAAACTCAACAATAAGAAAATAAACAACCTAATTAAAAAATGGGCCAAAGACCTTAACAGACACCTCACCGAAGAAGACATACAGGTGGCAAGTAAGCACATGAAAAGATGCTCCACAGCATATGTCATCAGGGAAATGCAAATGAAAACAACAGTTAGACCACTACACATCTATTAGAATGACCAAAATTCAGAACTCTGACAACACCAAATGGTGGCAAGGATGTGAAGCAACAGGAACTTTTATTTATTGCTGGTGGGAATGTAAAAAGAAACAGCCACTTTGGAAGACAGTTTGGTGGTTTCTTACAAAATTAAATACTATACTCTCACCAATCCAGCATCATGCTCCTGGATATTCACCCAAAAGAGTTGAAAGTTCGTGTACTCACAAAGACTTGCACACAGATGTTTAAAGCAGCTTTATTCATAATTTCTAAAACTTATACTAGTGGTTTACATATGATTTATTCCTCCCTGGAAGCCAAAGTTGTTTATAGACTAATGTATACACACACCTTTTCTCCATATGATATACACATTCCACAGGGAACATGGAATCCAATTATTTCATTTAAAGTCTCTTGAAATAATTTTTCCCTGTTTGTTATTAACTCAGTACCCAATTAGTTCATGTGCATTAAGTTAGCAGCGAACAATTTTCAATTTTTAGGTGCTGCTTATTTACTTTGAGTTATTTTTGTTCTATGTATTCTCATAAGTCATTTGCATGATTTCAAACTCAAATTTACAAAACAAAGCATGTCACACAGCTCTTCTGTTTTCTACAAATTGAGCCAATGGAAGTAGAACGTTTTTAATTCTTCGGTGTCATTTCTCATTTAGGGAACTTACAAATACAATTTCCAAGGACTGTGGTAAAGACAGCACCTCAATGAAGCAAAAAGTGACCATTTAATGGTTAGAAAAGCAACAAGAAGAAAACAACGAAGGACTTTAAGGATTAAGACTCCCAAATTTAGAGTACCAACAAGAGTAGCCAAAACTTCAACAGCAGACAGGCAAATTTTTCTCATCAGTTTCATTTATCTCATGTTAATAATTATTTTTCCAATGGTCATAGGTTGACTTCTAGAAGTCATCTGTTTGTTCTGTGGATCTTGGGTTAAAAGGTCTACTTACTATCAGGAAGGCATTTGCTGAGGGACTGAAACATTCCTCTCAAGTCTGAGACTCAGAGTCGTGGTGTCGCCCTTTCCTCTCTGTGTCCAAGGCGGCCCTTCTCGGATGTCTCTTTCAGGAAACAATCATTACCCTAGAGCTATGGCAGAGACTTTCTAGCAGCAAGAAGCCAAAGTACGTGAGAACCATGTCATTGAATGGCTTAGATTAACTGATTAAAGTTAACTGAAAAACATAGAATGGAAAAGAGAGAAGTCCTCTATTGGGGTAATACGTAACTAGGTGGGCCTGTATTATTTTTTAAGGACTCATGGTGACAAAGCATAATTATGTATTAGAAAAGGTTTTGGAAACTGCAAACACATTAACAAAGCTTTAGGACTTTTCAATTTTACCCCTAAAATATGAGCCACAAAAGTCACTAATTGCATGAAGGTATTTTAATCTAGAAATGAAATTTTCATATAACTCTGTTGGATATTTGTGTCCGTATCTGCACAAGAACAATAGTATATTTTCCACCCACCCTTAATAAAAAGATAGACAAGGGCTGTCGGGAAAGTACCCAATGACATAATACGAAAAACAGAGGACTTTATGGCTGGATTTTTTCTGAACAGCCCTCGTACATCACTGAAACATTTGTTATGTACCTTTTGTAATTCACTGACTTTCAATGTTTGTCTCTAAACCGTAGACTAGCACTTCTAATATTGTTGTGCTAACTTAAAAATATGGAGCATACCAAATTTATTGCAATATTTAGAGCATTGTCCTTTTATAAGGTGAGGGGTTAAACCATTACTGCCCCCTAGAAATTATCTGGGAAATATCAAGGAAGAATTGGGTGTCAAAGATGCCTGACACTGTTATTTCTCTGAATTTAGCATCTGATCTTGGGAAGGCAATATCAAAAGTTCTTCTTATAAAAGGGTGGTCCCACTAACAAAAGACAAATACAGCCTTAGCCATTTCATTAACAAAAGTGACCATGCAGTATTTTAAAATAAACAGAGCAGACAATAAATTATAAGCATTAAGAATTTTAGTACTTCCCAAAATAAAAGAGTCCTTGTTGTTTAACTTAAAACAAGCCAAGAGCACGAAGAGAAGCAGCATAAAAGCACAAAGTTGACAGGTGCTCAAGGATTGAAAGAATTCCTAAGATAAGGCAGAATGAGACCTTTGCTGTCTGAGCAGAACATACAAAAGACAAAGAAGAATTACTTCCTTACGTGCAGAGCAAGCTCAGATCATTTTATAGCTACTAGTCCTTTCTTTTCTATTATATTTAAGCTTGTTTTATTATCAGCATAGCATTTGTAAGTGTGTATATTATATATTACCTCATATATTTTATAAAGAGAGAGAGAGAAGATATAACATTAAATAACAACTTTTAAATTAGGAAACTTTCGCTTTAAAAAATGTAACTATGATAATGACATACTATAGATGAGAGTGGAAGGGGTGGACCTCTATGGATCACCTCCATGGACAGAGTTCTCACAGGTACCTGGTAGGGGTAGGGGGTCTTGCCATTAAACTGTCATCACAAGGTGACATCACCCCAGTGTAGTGTGACATCACAGAGATGAACAGCTTGTAGGAAGCAGTACCTCTCTGGTTTGCCACCTGCTGAAGTGCTACCTCAGTTTAGACTTTTCTTGTGACACTGCTTTCTAAAGAAATTCTGGCAGTGTGTTGTTGGTGTGGGGTGTGAGGGACATCAAAGACCAGAATCTGTAGAACCTCCACGTGAGCAAAAGCACACAAGGATTTCCCATGACCACCTTGAATTGGGAGGTGAGAAGGAATGTCTGTAGTCTGAACCTAAACCACTTGTGATGATTAATTTTTTGTGTCAAATTGGCTAACCCACAGTACCCAGGTATTTGGTCAAAGATTACTCTAGATACTTCTGTGAAGGTAATTTTTTTTTATGAAATCAGCATTTAAATCAGTAGACTTTGAGTAAAGCCGATTACTATCCATAATGTCAGTGGGCTTCATCTCGTCAGTTGAAGGTCTTACAGACCTACCACAGAGAAAGTGGGAATTCTGTCAGCATGGTGTGTTGGGACTCGAAGTGTAACAAACATCGCCTCTTCCCTGAGTCTCCAATCTGCTGGACCACGTGGAAAGCGCTGGACTTGCCAGCCTCTGCAATCACATAAACCAACCGCTTAAAATAGATAAATCTCTCATATACACAATATATATGCCTGTAAATATCCTGTTGGTTCTGTTTCTCTTGAGGGCCCTAATACACTGTTCAAATTTGCATTGAGAGAACGTTAGCATTAGTTCTATTATCTTGTCAGTAGCTAGGAGATAGGCACTCAAATCACGGAACACTTTAGGCACCACAGCTTAGCATTAGGGAAAGACCATTTAGGTCTCTGAGCATCAGGGTTTTCGGCGGAGCCTCAGACATACTCCTACTGTGTAAAATGTGCTGATGCTTAAGAGCAGAGGACCATTCCTGGGAACAGTCAGGCCCCGGGCCCCCCGGAGCCAACGATCCGGCACCATGGCTGCCTGTCCACTCTGCTTCAGGGCACATGTGGTAAAACAAGATTCTGATCTGTATCGGGCTCTATTTCTTAGATCTCTCTTGCTTATCTCTGACCTCCTTTGGGTCAACATTCCTCAGAAAGAAGCAGGAATTACTTGTGAAGACACCTGAAAGTGCTTGCACCACCCTTTGAGAGAAGTCACGAGGGTTTCTGGTATCCCATGCTACTGTTAACCGTGAAGCTGCCCTTCCCCTAAAGGCCTGGGCTTGGCAAAAATGTCCTTTGCATGGTTCTGTTTGCTGATCTTCACTGTTTCCCTCTAGCTGTGTAGAGACCATACAGTGGTCATAATAGTGCAAATTCTTAAGACAGAAGCAGGCTCAATGAATTCCAGGCATAAAAGTGAGGACACTGTGGCTGAACTACAGTAAGAATGGGAAATGCATAGGACAGGAAATCCAAGGTGTAAGTGGGACCCAGATGCACAGGACTGTGTAAATCAGGTTGGAAGTCTGGAATTTCTCCTGAGGGCAACAGCAAGCTAATGCAGAGTTCTGAGTAAGAATGTAACATCTGAGTTAGATTTTTAAAAGATCACCCTGTGGTCATCTCCAATATAGGAGGGCACAAGGAGAAGCAATGCAGCTGACTAAGCAAAGGAGGGTGTTGGCTTGGACCCTGCTGGCAGTGGCAGGGATGGACGCAGTAGGTGGGGTCTGGCTATATGGGTTAGAGGTAGTGTCTATAGAATTCTTAGTGTAGGGTAAGAGAAAGCTGGAAATCAGAGGTGCGTAAGCAACGAAGTGGTGGTAGCACCCATTACTGAGATGGGCAAGACTAGAGAGGTATAAATTTGGCCACAAAAATCAAGAGCTTGAAACTTTTGAACTTAAAAATTAGTTTATATTATTCTTCAAGTCAGGGCATTCATGTGTCAATTCAATTTTACTAATATACACATATAAAAATACACTTAATACTTTAGTGTGTTCTAAATGCTTTATTAGCATTCATTCAGATTCTCTAAATTGGTTGACTCAAAATTGTATACTTCTCCAAGTTACCTTTGAATATATACTTGCTACCCTTCTATTGGACTCCTGTCTCCTAGGAAAGTTAATTTAATTCAGGGCTTATTAACTACTTTGTGCTTAACACTGAATACTATGCTAAGTATTATGAGGAATAGTAATTAGTAACGAAAACCTGAGGACATTACATTTCCATTGGCAGGACAGAAACACACACTGATAGTGCAGCTAAATAATGAAATCAAGTGATGCATTATTAAATATAAAAGTTAATAACAGAGAAACCTGACAGATTTCTCGTTAGTGCCATAAGAGTTAGGACAAAAAATTTAGACTCTGAAGACTGGAGAAATCAGGGACATCTTTTTGGAAGAATAAATATATGGAATTCCAACAAAAAGCTGTGTTCCAAAGGTAAGATAGATTCAGCGTGCTTAAAGTTCTGTTGACTCATATGAACAATATTGGTCACTTCTAAAAAAGGAATTTTAGCTACACAAGCCTTTGAGGCTTCAGTTAAGATAGCCTGTTGAAAAATAAAGGTCTTCCTATTACATTTATAGTAAAATACATATACATTACTATTACATTTATAATAGAAATCGCCTGAAAGGGTTTTGTTGCTATTTTGGAGATAATTGAGCCTGGGGCAGATTGAGTCATGTATGTTTTCTGTTAAGTATAATGCTAAGTTACTTTGTGGACAATTCTACACTATTTCTATTATTTGTCTCCACTAACAATAAAGTTGCAACTAAAGACTAGCTCTGGTTCCCACAGCCCACTGTCACTGTTCATACTACTCCATGGATCCACTTCTTCTCATGTCCTAAGCCTAGCACCGGGGTCATTCTTAAATTATAGTCAACAGAATGAAGAGTACAGTTCTTAAAACAGGACTGGAGATGCAGAAGACGGCATGAGAGAGCCGCTGGGATTGCTTAAGTTATAAATAAATCTCTGTAAAGAGAAAACTGGGGTTATTTTATTTCTCTATAAGAATGCAAGGAGAAAACCAAATACTATTACCATAGTCAATGAATGCTATGAACTGAATTCTGTCCCCCCAAAGTCATATGTAAGTCTTGGCCCCCAAGGTGGTTGTATGTGGAGATGGGGCTCCTAGGAGGTAATTAAGGTTAAGTGAGGTCATAAGGGTGGGATCCTAATGGCCTAATAGAGAAAGAGAGCAAGAGCTCTCTCTCCATGTGCATGCTTAGAGGAATGGCCAGGTCAGGACATAGCAGGAAGGTGACTCCCATGAGCCAGGAAGGCAGTCCTTCCCAGGAACCGAATTGCTGACCCCATGTCTTGGAGTTCCCGGCCTCCAGATCTGTGAGAAATGAAGGTCTATTGTTTAAGCCCCATGAGCTATGGCATTTTGTTTTGGCAGCCCAACAGGACTAAGTTGCTCTGAGTGTGCAGGATGGTTCTAGATGCCTGGTTTATAGAGTGACTGTGACAGTGCTGGTACTAATAGCAGTCTTCCGGGTCATTTCAAGGAGGGGAGAAAAAAGACAGTAAGAGTGATTTACTATGAGTGACTCATCAATTCACCAACCGAAGGGGAGAACACTGGGTCCAGCCCGAGCAGATAAGATACTGAGTGAAGTGAGTGCCGTGAGGCTAGGGGTGAGGAGGGTGGGGGCGGAAGAATTCTCTCTGGTGCGTGGCGACAGGGGACAGGGAAGTCAGGCAGAACAGTTCCCTGACTACACTGTTCAGAATCTCAGTTCAGTCCTAAGACCCTAATTCTTCCTCTATTACATGAAACTTTCCAACAGACTATGACAACCTGGTTTCCCAAAACATGAAAAAAGAAGAAGAGATGGGCTTAGAGCAAAGAAATGTTCATTACCCAAAAGTTTAGCCATTAAGATTATGAAAGAAGCTATCAACAGGAGGCAGCACGTATGCAGACAGAAGTGTTCTCAGGAGACAATGGGTGCCTACAAATGATTAGATAACTAGGACACAGCTAATCAGAGCGCGTAAATCATTGCAGTTACTCTGCTCTTCAAGGTTTGACTTCATTCCACTGTGCTTTTTTTTTGGGGGGGGGGGGGATACCTTGCAAGGTTAATTCTCTGTGATTTGTAAACTTCATCTCTTTGATGAAAAGATATTTTTTTTAAACGGTGGGGGGGGGGCACTCCTTTAGCCTCTGAAGGGAAAGGCATCCCTAGCACTTGAGGCACAAACAAGTAACCCATTTACAGAAGAAATGTGGGTGAGAAAAACAGACTTCAGATTTGAGCTTCCAAGACGTTATGAACAGTGAAAGGAATACAAATCAAATTATGATAGGAAAAAACAACTTCTGATGCTTTGTGATTGAAAAGTACAAGCCAACACTATTCATTAAGTCTGAACATCTATGAGGCAACATTTTTAGCCTCAGGCATTAATTATGGTTGCACCACTGGTGGGGTCTAGAGGAAGTCGATTCAACCCACTTCATCCCCAGGGACACGGAGCATCCACAAGTTCACAGAGTGATGAATGATCTCCATTTTACTGTCCAACAGAGTAAAGTGTGAACTGAACCCTAGTACTACATTAAATAAATGGGTCCACCCTGAAATGCCAGGCTGTGTCTTCAACCAGCATCTAAAACACAGTAGGCACTCTGAGAAACATCTTTATGCAGTCTTCCAAAAGGCCAAGCTTCAAAATGAGTTTAGTACTAAGCCCCCCAGGAATTCTTTCTTTTTTCCTGATTAATTTTTTTAAGGAGAGACTGTAGGCTGATCCCTAACCATTCCCCGTGATTATTGTGGTTTCTGCAGAATTTCATGAACTTGCGGTGCTTTCAACAAGACTTCTTCATTGGTGTGTAGTTGTGCCAGCTGCCACAGTCTACTCATCATTATCTATAATAAGTAGCATCAGCAAGTACCACTCTTTTCTGGGGTGTCCTTGGTCTGACCTGCTCAGCCTCTGGGGGACACGAGGCGTCCTAAAGAGGGACAAGGACACCAGCCCCGTCAGTCCTGGACACACATCTGGATGAGTCTGCTAGGGCTGCCATAACAAAGCCACACAAGCTGGGTGTCTTAAACAACAGAAATTTATTGTCTGTAGTTCTGGAGGCCAGAAGTCCAAAATGAAGGAACTGGCAGGGTTGGCTCCTCCTGGGGGCTGTGAGGGAAGGATCTGGTCCTGTCCTCTGTTCGTAGCTTACAAATGGCCATCTTCTCTCTGTGTCTCTTCACATCATCTGCCTTCTACGTGTGTCTCCTTCTCCACATGTGGCACTTTGTTTTATAAGGACACCAGTCCTACTGGATTAGAAGCCCATCCTAAAACTTCATCATAACTAATTACATCTGCAATGACCCTATTCCCAAATAAGGTTACAATTTAAGGCACTGAGGATTAGGACTTCAACACATAACTTTGGAGAGACCGAATTCAGTCCATAACAACATCCATGGGACAACACTTGTGCCAGTGAGTGGCCCCTACTGTGTACCCTGTCATCTTATTTAATCATGACATCCCTGTCTTGCTCTGCTAAAGCTGCCATAACAATAGATGGGTGACTTAAACAATGAACATTTATTTTCTCACAGTTATGGAGGCTGGAAAGTCCAAGATCAAGGTCAAACAGGATTTGGTTTCTAGTGAGAACTCTCTTCCTGGCTTGCAGGCAGCCGCCATCCCATTGTATACACACATTTCTTCTTCTTTGTGCAAATGTACAGAGAAAGAGAGAGATCTGGAGTCTCTACCTCTTCTTATAAGAGCACCAGCTCTATCTGATTAGGTCCCCTCCCTTAGGACCTCATTTAACCTTTATCACCTCTTTACACACCCTATACCTTAATACAGTCACATTAGGGGTTAGGGCAGGCATGTCCAACCTGCCAGAGCCCAGGATGGTTTTGTATGCAGCCCAACACAGATTCTCAAAGTATTTTGAAATTTTCTTGTGACCATTTTTTTAGCTCATCAGCTACCATCAGTGTTAGTATATTTTAGGTGGGGCCTAAGACAATTTTTCTTCCAACGTGGCCCAGGGAAGCCAAAAGGTTGGACACCACTGGGTCAGGGCTTCAACATACAAACTGGAGGCTAGGGTCACCTTTACTCTATAGCAATCCCCAGTGGAAGCCATTATTATCCTCATTCAATAGAGGAGGAAACTGAGACACAGAGAAGTTAACCCCCAGACTCCATAGCTACTATCAGTATAAAACTCATGTTGGCTGGACTCCAGAAAAACTATTTACCTGTCCACCATTACAAGGTATCCCAAACTAGGACCTAATATGAGGAAAGGGAAATTTGGGAAGGCTTTGCGGGTGTCTATCACCAGCAGAGGGGTCAGGATTCCTTTCCCCATGGCCAACAGCCACTTCTCCAGCTACTGGAGGCAGTCTGGACCCACAGGCAATAAGGCCTTACCATGCAGCCATATGCCTGGGGCGGGGCTGGGTTTGAATCTCAGCTTCACTATTTGCCATGACCTAAAACAAAGTGTTTAGTCTTTCTGTGTCTCAGTGTCCCTCCAACATATGATAACAGTGAGAACTGAAAGAGTTAATACATGCTAGGAGCTTTAGACCCTGGTTTGGCGTGTGGTAAATGCTTTACAAATGTTTTGTCATCATTATGACGATTCTTTTTTGGAATCACAAGGAAGAGGAAAAATAGAAGCCCTAAGAATAGAGGGTTTTAAAATGCTCCCAAGTTCCTTAACCAACCTGGGCCACCTGAGAGTTAAGAACCATGTGCTCTGACATGCATTTTCAGGTTCTAATTTTCTGACATCAGCTTAACACAAACTATTCCAAACTGCCTTCTGCCTTTGGGATAGAGAGCCCAGTGTAGGCGACTTGCACTGGCCCCAGCAATGGTTCCTCCTTATCTACAAAAAGGCCTGAGTCACACCATGATGAGGCTAAGTCCATTCCTGACGTTCCTCCCCCACATGTTTTTTCTTTCTCCTCAAGGTCTAAAAGTTTATTGAACTGTGGTTCAAGAATGAGTTACTCCACTAGGCTTGTAGTCTAAACCTGCCATGTTTTAGATTGGGGTGTCCAACCTTTTGGCTTCCTTGGGCCACAGTGGAAGGAGAATTGCCTTGGGCCACACATAACATACACTAACGATAGCTATTGAGTTTATTTAAAAAAAAAAAAAAGACGTGTGCATAATTTTCATAATGTGCAGAAAGGTTACGAATTTGTGTTGGGCCGCATTCAAAGCTGTCTTGGGCGGCAGGTTGGATAAGCTTGTTCTAAGTCTATTTTATTCATTTCTATCCAATGTATCAAATGACCTGCTCCAGGAAACCGCCCTCCCCACCTCCTTTTGGTAGGAAGATAAAGGAGGTGATGAAATCGCAAATTATAAAGGACCCAAGTCCTATATGCTCCAGAAATATTCTGGGGAGAGGGAACGGGGCAGGAAAAGAGCATCAGTGGGGCCAAATTTAAGGAAGACCCCAGACCTCTACGCTCACACGCCCAAGTACACACGTGGGCAAAACAGGCAAAGCGCGAATGAACGCGCTCTTGCCCCACGTGCGCACGCGCGCGCAGTACATGCAAAACCGAACGCGCCTCCTGAAAGGTAGAGGGGAGGGGGCGCGGGCAGGAGTCCCTTGACCAATTTCTTCGGCCTCTAGCTGACCCCGTGAAGAAGCCCCCCCACTTGCTTCTCTCCTCCTCCACGAGGACTGTGTGAAGACACCCCCCACCCAGGTGCAAAAAGTAGCAACTTCCCTCCACCGACTGGATGCGCATCTGGCTGCGTTTCCTCCTCATTAGCAGGGTCTCAGCCTGGTAGCGTGAGGACAGGAAAGTACACGGCATGTGTCAAGAGAAAAATAATAATAAAACAGAGAGAATGACCCACGAGAAAGGGAAAGGGGAAAACACCAATCCTCCGGGCACTGGGCTTTTTCGACTTTTCCTTTAAAAAGAAAAAAAGTTTTTCAAGCCGTAGGTTCCAAGAACAGGCAGGAGGGGGGCGAGGCGGGGGGTTTTACAGAAAAGGCGCCTGGTCGGTTATGAGTCACAGCGGGTTATAAAAGGGTCGCACGTTCGCAGGCGCGGGCTTCCTGTGCGCAGCCGAGCCGGGCGCAGCGACCCACCACAGCGGGCGTCTCCGGGCCGCGGACCGCAGGGACGCAGAGCCGAGCCCCGGCACGCGAGCGCGGGCAAGAACGGAGGCCCTTCGGCCCGGCAGGTACGCAGCCCCTCGCAGCCCCTCCGCCCGCCCTCTTCCTTCCCGAGCCTGGACCGCTGCCGGCCACGGGCCTGGCACCGGACGGCAGGGGAGGGGGTGGGGGCAGCGGCGCGCACGTGGCCACCGAGCGCCCAGCCCGGCCCGCGCGCCTGCCGTGCGGGTCCCAGGGACGCTGCTGTCGGCGGGACTTCACCCAGGACTAGAGGTCAGGTCTCTCAGGAGGGATTCCTGGGGGGAAGTGGTGAAGGGAAGAGAGGGTGCCAAAGACCTGGCACTCAGCCCCTCGGCGGTTTCCTGACTTGGAAAGAGAGGCACCTACGACCTGGCCCGGGTCCAGCTTAGCTACTGGAGCGGCCCGACAAGTGTGCAGAACACACTTAAGGGAAGGATGGGTCAAATGGGACTGCCTTCAAAACATGTCTTTTCTATTTTCTTTTCTAAAGTAACTAATAATATACCTTAATTTTATAAAAGTTAGAATCATAACAGTAGATATCGACGTCTTCATTTAATAGACGTGAGGACTGGGCAAATGCTCAATGAGCTTCTGTGTTTATTTGCTCCTTTTGTGCGTGTTCAGAGCACACGGGTTATCCTCTGTGCTCAGGAAACCCCTGGTGATCATCCATCCGACACATTTTACAGCTCCCAAGGGTGGACCAGGTCTTCTGAATTTTTTAATCACCTAAGCAGGCATATTGGAATGATTATGAATAAAATTTAACCTGGAATTACTGAAGTTGACAGCTGACAAAGATATAAGCAAGAATCCAGTCCTTAAAAATGAGGGCCTGAGGCCCAGAGAGGTAAAGGTACTTCTCCAACATCATACAGCAGATCCACGATCCGTGATTTAAGGAGGCCCAGGGTATCTAATGACGCTCATAGGTTGGTTTATTTTATATTTTGTGTCAATAGATGAGGTCAAGTGGAGATATACCTTTTACGTGACATTATGTAGCTATTTGAAAGCCAAAGTTACTCCTGAGTATCTCTGTTCATTACTCTGTAGTGCCACTTACATGGCATTAACATGATACATAACCTACACTAGAGCAGCTGAACCTTTATAAATCGCAGGACTGAGCATTAAAAATGGATCTGTATGAAGTATTTAATTCCTTATCTATGCGAACAGTATTATATACTAAAAGTTGACAGGGCAACACCCTGCCCATTGTCTAATATAGCCACAGTGATGGGAAATGCGCAGGGTAGGTGGTGTTACCCCCATTTTGCCCACAAGGACTTGTGTTTTCTCTAGGAAGGTCACTAGGTCCTTAAAGTAAAGAAGGCTGCTTTTCGGTCCAGGTGTGGAAGGTGGGATATTGGAGGGGGTAGGGGCAGTACAGACCCAGAGCCTTTTTTCTCTCCACGCAGGCTCATTTCCATCACTCTTTGCAGCCTCCCTGGTTTCCTTCAGAGGACCAGAGCACCTTTAGTAATTACTTCTGCCTCATGGACTGTTCCTTAATGGCCCGTAATAACCAAGTCCCCTCACATGGTGGGTGGGTCCACCCCCACCCCCGGGCCACAGGAGCATGCTTCCTAACCACACACACTGAGAAGGAGAAACAGGCTGAGACCTAAACTCTTTCAAGGCAGAACAGTGACACTTGCACAAACGTCTACTCTTATGTAAAAAGTATGACTTACTGGTCTTTAAAAAAAAAGTCCCTAAGTGTCCCATTCCCTTTGTGGGAAGGCCATCATCCTATCTGCCTGTGCAGGACACCATTCTAGATACTAGAGAAGAGATGGAAGTGAGTTAGCCCTGCCCTACCCTCAGGGACCTAAAAGTTAGAGGGAAGGCTGACAGGACGGGCTATGCCATTTGATGCCGTTTTAAATGCAGTGCATAAATGCTTAACTAGTAGAAGGTGCTGTGAAGTTTGCCATTCTTTACTTTCCAATGGCAAACGTGGAAAATGAATGACCTTCATCTCTCTTCATAGCTCATCCATTCAGTCTTCGGTGACTCAAAAAAGTCCACCCAAAAAAAGCCCTAGATTTTAACTTTCGCAAAGTTTTGTCATCAGCTACTTTATGTCATGACTAAGATCTGCCGTTCAACTGAAAAGAGGTTTTTTTGAGTAACAGTTCTTAACTCCTTTTTCCCTCCCTCAAATCTAATGGAGGTTATTTGTGCTTTTGCCAGAATTTGTTTTAAGGTACCCTTACCCAAAATTTTGCACTCATTACAGTGGGCTCCAGGCTCCCTTGGGGGTGGAGTTTCATTATCCCTTCTGCAACCCTAAGAGGACTAACTAGCTTGACTGGTGGAGAATGGCGTGTGGACTCTTCACCTTGCGCCGAGACACAGCGCCCCTGTCCTTGACTCACTGGCTGTTGCTCAGCTGATGCTATTGATTTTAAAGCTTTACTGCTTTGACGCTAGGCCTCCAGCCTGAGAACCCCGGCAGGCTTCCATCCCAACTCTGCAAACTCCTGTGCCTCCCTCGGCACGTCTTCAAAGTGGTGGCAGGTATTGAGTCATTTCTAAAGTCCCTTCAACTGATGAAATGCTATGATTCCAGTATGACTACCACTTCACTTCACTTTCATGTGCAAGGGCTGTCTGGAAAAAAACCCAGCCATAAATGCCTCTGTTCTTCCCATTACATGGCTGGACACTTTCCGGACAGCCTTTGAATTTCCTAAGACACAGCTGGACTCATTGAACTCACACCCTCTAAGTTCAAAGAGCCGGAGTTAGGAAGCACCAGCGTAGTGACCAGAGTGCACGTCTCTCTCCCACTGATTTCACAGCTTCAAAACTGTCACGTTTGCTGAAATCAGATGGAGTAAGAAACTGGTGAGACATTCTTTCTCAAAGAAGAGTATTAAGAGCTCAAAAGCCTCTCTTTATCCTACCTTTTCACCAACAACATCTCTCTTGTGTATGTTCTTTCTATCTAAGACTCCTAAGGAAATGCAGCAATTTTCCCTTGATCACTGCCGTGCCATTTTCACCTACCACAGGACACTTAAGTAAGCTCTTTCCATCAGCCTTGCCTTTGGGCTTACAATATTCACCCCAAACCCACCCCCAAAGCAGATTTATCCTCAAACCAACACATCATAGCATCTCAGCATCCTCACCAGCAAATCCAAGGCTCTCAGCAGCGTGGGAGAACGCTCTGCACCAAAAGGCACGATTCCTACCTTTACACACGACACACGCTCCGGAAAATGCGGTCACCGATGGTCAAGCAGCTGGGTGTTTCTCAGACTGTGAATGTCTATGCCAGTTCTGAAAAACAATATCCACATGCGGGTACCTGAGGTTAAGGCAAAGTCAGAAGGAAAAATAACTAGTAAAGAATGTCAAACAGCTGACTTAATGAAATTGTGACACTTTGTTTGGATGAAGTGAAACGACATACAATGACATGGGTGCCGTTTATCCATAAATGAGAATGCACAGTATAGGTTCCCAGCTATTGTAACAAAACCCTGCGCTCCTTTATGCTGCTCATCCACCATCAGGCCAGCACAGTGTTCAGAGCTCCCCCAGGCCTGTGCTTACCCTGTTAGTTCACTCGTCTGAGCCTCGGTGGCCCCAGGAGTCAACAAGACAATCATACTCATTCCTAAGATTATTAGGAGCAATAAGCAAGTTCATGTACAGCAAGCAGTCAAACCAGTGCCTGGCCGAGAGGGTGCCCTGTGTATCTGCAATTATTGGGTATACACTTATCATCTTGTGTATTTCAGGAAACCAATTTGGAAAGTGGGATGCAAAAGCAGCCTGAGAAACAATTCTTGACAAGGTAAAAAGCTGTTTGGTTTTTAAAAGTGTTTAACGGTTTCAGAATGCATTTTTTCTCTTTTACTCAAAGAAAAGCTAATATTACACTTTAGAAAATTATTTCCAAGGAAAATTTTGGTGTACCTTTTAAGCAGTTACTTATGACTCAGACATTAAGATATAAAGAATGATTTTGATTTGGCTTGGATATGTTGATAACCTCTCATTTATATAATGGTTCAGCTGTACAGTAGTAAATGTATCTTGAGTTGTACTTTTAAAACAGTAAGTGCAACATATGATAGATGTATAGATACAGGTACTCAGCAAGTATTCATGACTGATATCATTAATAGCATGGCTAACATCAATTTAGACCTGGTTATAAGCCAAGGACCCAACTGAATACTTTCCATTCATTGTGTCACCTGACCTTCACAACAGACCTTTTGAGTAGCTTCTATCATTATGTCCATTTTTAGAGAAGCAGCTGAGACTTAAAGAGATTAATTAACTCAGCAAATATCACACAGCTAGTAGCAGTGCTGGGGTCAGGAATGGAACCCAGGCAAGTCGAAAACAACAGAATACCGGTAGACTTTCACTTAGATTCAGTAACTAAATTTGCCACAAATGCTTTTTTTCTCTATCCCTATCCATCTATCTCTGCCTCTCTAAGCCCATGTCTATATGCAGACCTGGCATCTCACCTCTAAATGCCGGGGCACACATCTCCTAGGAATGAGGACATGCTCCTCCACAACGAAAACACATGGCATCCAAGTGTGGTTTCAAAAAACAGGAATGGCAGCTAATCACTACCCACAACTTCAGATGACTATTCCTGCTAGTGTTCTCCATATCTACCCTATAATGATTTACATACTCTGCAGTAATGCTTTATAAAGATCCACACCTGGAATCCTCTAAATGTAAATAGTCCATTATTAATCTGGACTAACCAACAAACCTCACCAATGTATTTCCACATTTATAAGCTTGTACTTAACACTAATTCTCCCGGAATCTGACTCTCAGTTCAAATCCTACTGAAACACTCAAGTGCAGTGTGATGAGTGCCCTGACAGAGGATGGGTGGCGAGAAGGGAGGGTCACACCAGGAGCTGATGGGGACCCAGCCTCCAGGACACTGCTGTCTACAAGAGGTGGAGAAATAAGGCAAGGAGGGCAAGTCCGTGAGTGAGGAGCAACTTGAGGTGGGGACCCTGGAGGTGAAGTGTGTGATGACATCATGTCTAGAGAGGACATGTAGAGGCACAGCAACCAGAACCCTCCTGTGGTACATTAAGCATGGAGTACAATGCTATGGGGGTGTGCAAAGGAAATAGTATGCTGTCTGCCTTGTAACACAGGGTAAGAAAAGGAATTTTTAAACAGGCAAAACCAAACCTTCTGTTCCCAGAACTTGCTCAGTTCATCTAATACAGTCCTCAGCACACACATGCTTCCTTGCTTGGGGTCATTTAGGTGTGTGGATATAGAAAAATGTGAACTGTGGCTTATAGAAATAAAAAAGAGGATTTCTTCTTATGGTGCTATATGTATGGGACCCTGTACATACAACTAACAAACAGGTTACCAAGTTCCAGAGGAAGCATTTTATTGAAAGTCAGTATTCAGAGTAAGCGCTATGAACCCAAGTACACAAAGGAATGTCCTAAAGACATGACTCTTAAAGGATGACAGACACTCTAGGGTTTCTAAGTGCCACCACAGTTCCTTTTATTGGGGGGGAAGAGAATGTTGAAAATAAATTTTAATTGAAAAAGAAAAACTTATTAAAATTCTCTTATGGAAGTATGATATTAAAAAGTTTAAATTGGGGAGTTCCCTGGTGGTGTAGTGGCTTAAGGCTTTGGCACTGGCGCTGTCAACGCTGCGGCCTGGGTTCGATTCCCAGCCAGGGAACTACCCACATACAAAAAAAAAAGTTTAAGTTGCAGACACATGGAAGACCTTTTGTGTAAAGGTGCAGTAAGAGTGAATGGCCATGATGTAAAGCAACACACTGCATGTCTCCCCTGGGCTCTCGCCTTCCTGCCTGCTCCTTGTCTTTCCCACATTTGGGGACATTTTCCCAGTTTCGAGCCTAAACCTGAGCCACTGTCGGCCCGGTGCTGAGGAGGTCCCCGTGGTGATACATCCATCTAGTCCAGGACGGGAAGGGGGCTCTCACCGCCTTCTCCTGCTTACGCCACAGAGTGACTCGCGGGGGGGCGGAATATTTCTAACCTGATTTTTTCTACATTCTTATCTGAAAAGTGAAGGTTATTAATCACTATCCATAACAAAACTCGTGGGCAGATTACTTAGTTTGTAAGTAAGTTCCACAAATTGTTTCAGTAACAACTTTCTGGTTTCCAAATTGGGAAAAGCAGAGTAATGCTCTTAGGCCAATATTCTTTCTCCTTTGTGCATTCTTAATTAAACATTCACTCAATATAATGTTTCCATAGCGATCCGGTGATATCCACATTAGCTTTCTTCTGAAGAGGGCTCAAAAGTATGTCACACTCCGTTTTATGTATTAATATGTTGTTACTAGCATATATCTTTAAAAACCCATTTTCTGAATTTTAAAATACAGAAAGGCATGTTGTATTAGAGCTATTTCTTGTGCAAACCAGTCTTTATATGAGCTTTTCTAGCATGTGAGAGACTGAAACACAGAGGACTGAACTAAAACTTAACTTGTGGCTGTTTCATGCTGGGCGTGGAAAGGATGAGCCCCCGAACTCCTGTGGGTCTGTCTTCATCTTTCCTCTGAATCACTGTCTCCATTAAAACTCACCCACCTTGAGTCCTGGGCCTCAGTCCTTGACCTCTGCTTTCAAAGATGACTGGCTAACGAACCTAATAAACAAGCCTAAGTGGACGTGTCAGTGGGAGGGGCTCCAACCCCACCCTCTTCCTCCTTCTCCAAATAACTTGTGTTTCAGGAACAGCTTACCTGAAACCTTACGGGCGCCTTGGTTCTCCCACCCAAACGAGATGGTTCTCATGGTAAGAAATTCAGACTCAGCAGAAGGGAGGGCAAGCAGTAGGACAAATGTAGAATTTTCAGAGGGGCCGGTCCTGGGGGCATCACGTTTGCAGTCACCTTCATGGTTTGACCCTAGATCAAAAGGTAATTTTCTCAAGACCTTAATTTTTACACACCTGCATTAATCTTCACTGCTTATTTTCAAGACCTCAATCAAACAACAATTTGAGAATTTAGGGAATCAGAGTAAGTTCTGGTGGGAAAGCCAGATAGGTCTTTCTTATGCAATTATATGCTAAGTTGCTTTTAGTGAATGGATCCAATTAGGAATCAATATTGAATGCCACTTTAATGATTACAGTTTACTAGTAAATAAGAAAATTAAATAAAAATGGGAAAATATTTAAAGGAAACTATCTAAACAATCATTTTACTTTTCAAAAGCATAATTACATTACTTTTCGCCTATTACCAATAGCTTTGGAGCTAGCATTTGTATAACTACATAAATATAGAATCCTGCCTTTCAGTAGAAATAGATGTATACTTTTTAACAACAAATGGATAGTTTCCAAATATTTGTACATTTCAGGGTGAATAAAATCAGGGATGTCTCATGATAGCTGGGTTAAGATATTCAGCCATTATGACTTTTTTTCAAAGAAAACTTCATGGCATACAATTCTTTTGGTATACAAATATTAAGCAGTTGGTGCTGAGAATAAATAGCAAAATAAGAAAATTTATGAAATTGCAGAAGGACATATAACTTACGATTCATATAGGAAAAGAGGTCTTTAGTGACAAAGTTAGGACATATTCTGCTATGAATATATAGCTGATACCATCTTTGCTAGCTAATCAACAATGTAAGAATAAAAAAATATATTAAAATCATACAGCCCCCCCCCCTTAAAAAAAAAATATCCTTCAGAAATACATCATTTAAGGAAAACTTTCCCAGAGTACTGCCTTCAGTTTAGGTCTCACTACCAGAAGAGGAGTCATCTGCCATATAAAGAAAGGTATCTGGCATTATTGTTAATCTAGTCTATATCCAGTACTTCATCTTGGTAGATTTTTATTCAAAGAATGGTTTTGACAGTTACTGAGTAGGGAAGTCTTCCAAGTACTACATCTAACTTGGTATTTATCTTCAGCTACTGAAAATAATTGTACTATACTAAAGCTTCTATCAACAATGAATATTTCGAGTTGTGGGCCTAAAAGTATTCTGGAGTCAGAGGGTTTGAAGCACGTCTTTAGAATTACCCTCGTCAAGACTCCCTCTCTATTTATAGAGTATAAACCATATAAATTTCTTTTGCATTGCTATCCATTGTAAACTGCTTGTCACATTCTTATCAAATGGTTAGCAGCTGTCACTGGTGATTGCTGGGTCTAAGCTATGTATGATTCTTCTGCCACTCTGCTAGTTGGGTGGCTATACTGATTCCAGAAAGAGCCACTTCCTTCTTACTACCTCATGATATCATCCTCTGCCCAATGGCTTAAGTAACAGACTCCCCTTCGATGACTGTGACCCCTGATTTCCACATAGACCCACAGCAGTTCTGTTGCAGGTTAGCCTAAGTCCTCCTGGCACGCCAAACACACTGCAAGTGAGTAGTACACCTTCAGCACTAATGTGTGGACGGCCTTCTGCTCTTGTAATGTCTAAAAGTCTACTGAATATACTTTCTAAAAAACTATTCTGGGCTATCTCCTCCTTTATTCTGTTTATTATAATTAATTTGTGTCATCTATCATCACGTTTTAAATGAGACGTAAGATTGTATATAGCACATCTAGACAAACTGCTCGTTTCTCTGGAGTTGTAGGAATTCATCATGCCTGAGCAATCTAGATAACACAGTATCCCAGTTTTTGAGCATTGAGAAGGGGACCTGTGTGATGCTTTTTATTTCAGCAAAGCTTTAATGTGAACCGATAAAAAAAATAAAAGTTGTTAAGAGTTTTTAACATAGTGTAGCACATTGTGAAAAACACTTGTCACTTTTCTGAGCGCACTCATTGGTCTATTCATATGTATAGTGAAAAAAAAGATGAAAGATAAAAATATCCAATTATCATATTACCTTTAAAGAGCAGGAGAAAAATTTAGGGGTAGAATAGTATACAAGGGTGAATAGTATATAATTCACCTTAAATACAAATCAGACATATATCTTTAAGAGTAGGCTGAATTATATTGGTTGGGGAAAAACTAACATTGGGATACTAATATATATTTCATGAGTATTTGTTGTGTCCAAGGTACTAGGGAAGAGAAAAACATCCTTATTTTTACAATCTTTATGGACTAAAAATCAGTAAAGTGAACTAAAATCCTGAATTGACATCATTTCATCATTAAACTGATTCATCTCAGAAAACAGAAAGTTAAAAAAAAAATTACTATCTGTAAGAATGATATGTTTCCCTGGTTTGGAAATTTCCAAACCACGATATTCTGCCCTATCAAAACATATTCACTGGGGAATTTTTAACTTTATACATTTCTTTTGAACTTAATCACAACTTTACATCTAGCTGGTTTCATGATTCAATAAAAGAGAAGGTGATTCCCCTCTGGTAGAGACAGAGACCACATACTTGAATGCTCCAACTTCTAGGTTCTGCTAGAGTAACACCGAAACCAGAAGCTGTAGAACAAATGTCACTTTATCTGAGAGAGTAAAATCATACTCTAACAGGAAGTAGCAAATTCATCATTTTTTTTTTGATCCAGTCTTTGCTGAAGACACGTATTTTCAGACACAGAACTCTTTAAGTCATACTTCTTTTACGTAGATCAAAACCAAAGCCACTGGGTAGTGCTTTCCCCAAAGGAATCTCTAAATAGCTGATAGGGACAATACATGATGGATACATTTACAGGCAAGGCTTCATTGACTGTCATTATCTCCTAAAAAAATAATAAAAGTAAAACCTCAACTATTCATTACAGAATGAAAATCCAACCTAAACTCTAGCAGATTAATTCAGTTTTAATTTTCATAAATCATAACGTGCTATTTTGAATATTTTAGCCTTTTACTTAAATTGTCTCTGGTGAGATATCAATCAGACAAGACAGTACTGTGTCAGAACTCAAGACCCCGCCCCCCTCTTTGCATTTTAGCATTTGGGGATTTTGAAGAGTGGTGGGTTTTTTTTTGTTGTTTTTTGTCTTAAAGATGATACATACTCATATGGGTAAACAATTCAGCACTACAGAATTTAAAACAAATTTTAAAAGTATTCAAATACACTGAAAGGTTAAAAAAAGTCATCTAATTGCCAATTTCTCTACCCTTTTCAACAAATTACTTCCTAGGACTTAATGAGCTCTTTCCTGTGAAAAGAAAATAAAGGCTATTTTTGCTCTCAGATTTATATTCTATCCAACTTTGTAACTGCCAAGTGCACACACAGCCATTTCTCTCTCTTGCAGGTGGCGCAGACCAGGAAGGGGAAATCTGTGGTTGAAGTTCTCTATGCCTCACCCTCTGCATGCTGGAGGCTTGCTGGAAGGCTGTACGCTGTTAATGCTAATCGTGATAGGGGTTTTACCTCCAACCAACTCCTACACATTAGCATTAACAGGGTATGATGCCTGTTACTAGCATTCACATGGAACAAACTGCTGCCGTGGGAGGATGACAGGGAAGCGTGAGTCACCCTGCTGGATAAACTTAGACTTCAGGCTTTATTATTCTTTAATTTGTTAATCATAATCTGGTCCCTGGGATGTTCCACTTTAAATTAAGTTTTAAGAATCAGGTTGTTTAAAAGATTTACCAGCAGTATTCTGAATGCAAACATTTTACTTTCATCTTTAATCCCAAATCTTTGTTTTTATCATTAAAGAGAAATGTGTTCATGTCATTTTTAATCCTAAGTTATGTTTGGTTAATTATATCTGTCCAGAAGCACTTTTACTGATACACTGGAAAACATAATGGACTAATGGTATTTTGAAACAAATTTCTAGAATATCTTTTTCAGCAGAAATGAGGACTACTATCCTCCAGTGACATCATGTGTTGTCTAGCAACATCTTAAAAATGATTTAGAAACTGGTATTCCCTCATGTAATAATTTTCTATTTAGACAACTTCAGTTTGAAATTAATCCTTTTATACAAATTGAAAGCTATGAAAACAGTCACAAGGATATAAAGTACAGCATAGGGAATACAGTCAATAACATTGTAATAACTTTGTAAGGTGCCAGATGGGTACGAGACTTACCACGGTGACCACTTCATAAGGTATATAAATGTCTAATCACTATGTTGTACACTTGAAACTAATGTAATATTGTACGTCAACTGTCATTGAAAAATAAATCAGTACTTTTATTTGAATCTTAAGAGAGAACTGAAAGGCTCACACTGAATTTATATTTTAAAAAAATATTTTTAACAATTAGCATGGTAAATGATGTCTGAGAGCTCTCTTTTTCCTACAAGATACAAAGATTTAATTGAAAATTTTCATATGTGAAATTAAGTCCCAAACCAGGTTCAGTAGCTCAGCAATGTGATAATGCCACGTGGGGTCAGAGAACCCACTTCTTTTCTCTGCCCATTTCTTCATCCACAGAACAGGGCTACTACTTTAAAAGGCTGGTGTGAGGCCTACATGAGAGAACTATTTTGTAAAATATAAAGTGACACATTATGTTAAAGTAAAAAATAATCCAAGAACTAGTCCTCCTACTTTATTAGAAAAAAGCTAATGATTTGATTGAGAGAATTTCTAAGGTTTGGATCTCTATGTAATTTTTCTGCACAATTAACTATATCACATACAAATAAATGGTCAACTATAACTGTTAGTATATTTAATGTATACTTATATTAGCAACTCTTCTCAACATTTTGTCAGTCATGCACTATAACCAAATAAATCTCTTGAGTCTTTATTTAAAGTAATTTTCTGTTATGGACTTTTTCTTTTGCAAGGTACAATTTGTAATTTCAGAAGTTATTTATACACACACACACACACACACACACACACACACACACACACAAAGACAAGGGAAAAATTTAATGAGAACCCTAAGGGGTACATGCCTGGCTCCTAGGACACAGTATTCTCACAGAGGGTACCCCTGTGACCGAGCCCCCATTTCTGCTCAAGTTGTGTGTGCTGCCAAGATCCATTCTCCTCTGAACCCCTAGAACGAACACTCGGCTCCATGGAACCCCATGGAGGTGTGTCACATTCAAGGTGTTTCTTCAGACTATTCATTTTATCTATACTGTTTACCGAAAAGAGGAGTCCTTGTTTTGAGTCCCAGTACTTCAAAACTGTGCTTGCTGTGTAAAGCCACACAGTCCTAGGATGTTAGGCCTAGAATAGACTAATCTAGTATTGCCTTTCTGCTGTTACCATAAAAAACTACAACCATCAAAAAGGCAGTTTATGAAAAACCATGCTGTGAAATGCCTTATGTGAAGAGCACTAAACTACACTACATGAAACGTAAGCGAGTTAATCTCTCTAAGCCTCAATTTCCCCATCAGTAAAATGATGAGTATACTTCATATGGCATGGTAGGCTCAAGTGAAATAGTACATGTAAAGAGCACAATATCTATTAACCATTAAGTGTTACATTAACATTAGCTTTAAAACCTTGTTCATTATAACTATTTCAGTCATCTAAACCAAATGATCTATGATAGATCTCCCCAAGGACACATCCATAATTCCATAACAACCCAGGGAATCCAGATAATACCAGGCTCATTGGGTTTTCTTGGATGCCCAGCTCTCTTGGGCTTCTAGTTCCTGATCTCCTGGTCTTAGATGGAGTTCTCCTGACCAATATACTCACTCATTCCGAAAGAGGCTTGGAGCATGAGTGAGACTGCTGTGTGTTTGGGTGGAGGAAGGGTTAAGTAGGAATGAAGAGTGTGAGTCTGAGTGTATGTGATCGTGTGTGGGTGGGTGTGTGTGTGTGTGTGTGTGTGTGGAAGTGACAAACTAAAGGTAAGTGAAGTAAAGGTAGGTTCTGCAGTATATGGAAAAGGTGAAAAGAACCCAATTCTGTATACGGAATACTGAACTGAGTGAGGCACTGAATTATGCAGGACATGGTTTCTTTAAAAAAAAAAGAATTGAAGACTGTCAGGAGGGTTGTCTTGGATCTGACCCACTTCCCCAGAAACATGCTGAATTCGAAACCAGCCCTTTCCTATGCACTGTCAGCAGCTAGACAGATCCAGTAGCTAAAAAAATAAAGGAAAAACAAAAAGAAGAATAAAGAGAAAAAAAAGTGAGGTGGGAAAATTGAAGAATATAGGATCTGACAGAAATAACGCCCTTTTTATAGTAGTATAAATCAGTAAAATAGAATTATTTCTACTGCTAGACATTTTAAGATTAGTAGTATAGTGAAGTCCTGATGCCCTGTCTTACCCAGTAGGTGTAAATATTTGAGTTAGACAACTGACATTATGGAGGGAGACAAACCATCTCTGTGCTCTGGGGTGTTATTTGTGCCGGACCCTGTATATAGAAAACATGCAATATTAGAATTTTTCTGAAAATAGAAGATGACCAGTTGCCCAAAGAAAGTAGAGGAACTTGAAGACAAACAAAAGCCTGAAGAAAATTAATAAAGATTCCATAAATGGGAAGCACCAAAAAAAAAAAAAAACCCCCAAAACGCTGACCCATTACATGGCTCTCAATCAATGATACCAGAAAACAGTGAGACCAACAGATAAAACATGCGCGTAAGAGTTTAGCTTCCCACTCTGGATTTTGACTTCTCTCCTAGCAATAATAAGAAGGAATTAATGTTCACACAGTGGGGATTTTTTCTTTCCTGTTACTATTGTGTTTTAACAAATCTAAGGGTTCTAGTATTAGTCTTCACCAGGTTACCACTTGTATTCCTAACCACCTAAGTAATAGACATTTTTGAGGTGGATTTCTCAAATATCATCCCAATCATTCTTCTCTATCTTCAGTCACTCTTCCACCCTTCCTTGCATAACTTCCCAGTTCATGAGCATTTGGCATACTGCATCCTAACTTGTTCTGATGTGTGAATAACTACTGGAAGTGATACACAAGGGCCAAGCCACCATTGTTCACCTTCTTATTCCACTGAAATGTCTACTGACCATGATCCCAAGTCCAGCTATGAAAAGAGAAATGAGTTTAACAAGCAGAGTGAACATTTCCCTTTATACCAGTAGGCTCAAAGAAGATTTGGAGGAAATAAAAGTTCATCATAGCAAAGAAAGACAGAACGTTCTGCATATAACAGAAGCGCTAGAGCTCACACTCCCACCCCCCCACCCCCCCACCCCACCCCCACCCCAAGA
Source organism: Lyroderma lyra (assembly GCA_004026885.1). Lineage (NCBI taxonomy): Eukaryota > Metazoa > Chordata > Mammalia > Chiroptera > Megadermatidae > Lyroderma > Lyroderma lyra. The sequence goes on from PVJL010002705.1 coordinate 43,406, forward strand.
TCTGATTTGCTAATGAAGCTCAGGAAACTACCTTTTACCAGGCCACCCTGGTGATCCAGATGTAAGTGGTTCATAAAACACCTTGAGAAAATGGTTTGTACCCAGAGCTACTGTTGACATGGCAACTAGAAACAAACTCAGCAGAGTCCTGCAACATACAGATGAAATGTCTGTTTACCTACCATCCCTGTGTAGTGAGAGGTTCTGCGATAACAGGGACTGTGATGAGATGCCCTGACACTGACCTCTTTGGAAGACAGCAGCAATTAACTTGCAGGCCCCATTATCCCTCCCCACTAAAAATATCCTAATCATCTCAATACAGTCTCCCCAAATTGAAAGTCCCCCAAGTGAAACCAGTTGTGCTGTGTTTTACCTCCAGCTGCAACCAATCCATGACCTTCTACTACCATGGCCCAAACTACCAGCTGCTGCTTAGAGCAACAGTTAGGGAAGGTCAGTGAAAAGGGATAGGGTGCCAGGTCCTGCCCTACAGAGTGGGTGACTAATGAAACAATCATGGAATATCACGGCCATTTTGCCTCACCCTCTCACCTGTGTGCTGCCAAGTTTACACCATTGTTACACCCCATCTCCAGTTACAAAAATCGTACCCTTCCCCCAATGCTCACAGCTGAGCAATTTTTAACCCTTTAGCCCATGCCAAGCACAGGAAATGAACTCAGAAAAGGGTCACACCCAGTGATTTCTTCTCAGTTCCTCCAAAGTGTGGCATCTAACCCGCCTATAAAAGCACCTCTCACTGAGCCCAATCTATTATTTGGGTATGTTGACCTCTCTTCTAGATCATGAGCTCCTATGAGAAAGAAGTGTTTTAAGCTTTTCTGTATCTCACTCAGCTCAGTGCTTTGCTCACACCGGCTCAAAGGGAGTAGGAAAATGTACCCAAGCCTCCACTCACTTTGGAAACACAGCCTGTCGCACGCTGGAGACTCTGTACCTGGTACACGCGTACGTCCCAACCTGAGGAACTGTTTCTCAAGGGGCTTTAGATGGACTCATTACAGAAAGCTCCAGCATCAGTGTGGCTTCTCCTAAATTCCGTAGATCAAGAAGGCAGTCTCCCTACTCACTTTTCAAAACTTCCATGATTAAAAACACAGAGATATGAAAACTGGTCCTTTTTATCTCTACAGGCAGGACTGCCCTAACACCCAACTTCTAGATGTCTTAGAAATGGCACTGCAGTCGTAGCTTCCCCTAAAACTAAGTATTTTCCCTTTCTGTCAATAAATTTAACCATGCATAAATCTAAAATCTGCTCACTGAATTTATCTTTAAAAGTATATCTGTATTTATCAATACTACATTACACATACTTCTTTGACCTAAAGGATCACCTATAAGAGCTTATATTACAGATCTATTAGCACATGTGTAGAATCACTATGTAAAAGCTTACCAAGTGAAACATTATTTTAATAGCAAAAATTTTAAATCAACCATCAAGAGGGACTTACGAAATAAGAAATGGTACACTTATAAATGGAATACTATACACTGGAAGAATAGAAACAGAATATGTAACTTCTAAAATAGGAAGGAAAAAGGGAAAATAAGAAAAATCAGATCAATCTAATATATGGCAAGAAAAGAGAAAGAAATATGAATTAAAACTTATCTCTTAAAAGACAGTAACTCCAAGATTGGATTTAAACAGCAAAGTAAAGTTTTATGCTGTTTACAAACAAAAATAAAACCAAAAAAAAAAACATAATGACATTAAAAAAGTTGAAAGGGGATAAAAAAACATATACCACGTAAATACTAACAAAAGCCTAATGTAAGAATAGAACCAGACTAAAGAAAAAATAGATTAAGCAAACCAGATTAAGGGAGAAAACTCATTATTAGGTAAACAGAAGATGCATATTTAATGATAAAAAGACACAACTTGCCAGCAAGTTATAAAAATCCAACCAGAATATGTAGTGCTAACAAAAAACAGTCTTGGGGGGTTCCCTGGTGGTGTAGTAGCTAGGCTTCTGCACTCTCAATGCTGTGGCCTGGGTTCGATCCCCAACCAGGGAACTATCAAAATATAATAAGCAAATAATGATTTAATTAAAAGGAGAAATTGTCAAATCCATAATCATTGGAGGAGAATGGATTTAAGGGGTAAAAAAATCCCTATTTTTTTTTTAAAGAGAAAACCAGAAACTTAATGGCACGAAAATTTGAAAGGATTTACTAACCCTAAGAAACTTCATGTAGAAATACCAATATCAGAAAAACGTATTTGAAAACCAGCCCACAGAAGTTGACAAGCCAATCCTACAATAACAATGACAATTTTGGGGGAGTTCCCTGATGGTGTAGTGGCTTAAGGCTTCGGCGCTGGCACTGTCAGCGCTGCAGCCTGGGTTCGATTCCCGGCCAGGGAGCTACCCACGTACCAAAAAGCAGAAAAAAAAAAAAAAAAAAAAAAAAAAAAAAAAAAAAAAAAAAAAAAAATAAAAAAAAAAAAAAAACCAATGACAATTTTGAAAAAGGAAAATAAGGGAAGGGCTCACCATGTCAGAAATCAAGTCGTGTTATAAAGCTATAATAATTAAAACTGGGTGGTGACAAGGACAGGCAATGACCCATAAGCCAAACCAGGCATTAAAAGGAATCTGATACATGATGGTATGGTATAACCACTAATGGTAGAGAGAAATGGTACAGAATAACAGACGACCTGTGTGGAGGAGGGAGGACTAAAAATTAGATCCTTTCACTCTACATGCAAAATTCAAATTCAAATTAATTATGCAATTAAATATGAAAAGCAAGACTTTAAAATAATGAAAAATACAGAAAAAAGGCCTTATAACTTCAAGTTAGGGAAGGCTTTCGTGAACACATTCATATACATTGTAGAAGAAAAGATGGATCATTTTGTCCACATTAAAGTTAAGGACAGCATAAACAAAATTAAAAGGTAAGCTAGACCAGAGAAGATACTGCCAGTGACAAAAATTAACTTTAAGAGGAGTATATAAAAGCTCCTATTCACATAAAAGAACCAAAGATCTAATTTTAAAAATACAATAAACTGGGCAAAAGCTATGAACTGGTAATTCACAGAAGAAACCTTACTGGATACTAAACAAATGAAGAGATGCTCATCATCATTATATGTTCAGTATTAAACAAATTAAATTAAATGAGACAGGATCACACATATCCAGCTGACCAAACATTTGAACGTCTGACAATATGTGGATATTGTCACTGTCACACTGATAAGGGGTAAACTGGTACAACTGTGGGGCAACTAGGATACGTAGTAAAGGTGAAGAAGCATGTTCTGCTTCTAGGTACAAAGCCCAGAGATACTGTCAAATGTATACGCAAAGAAACATACGTAAGAATATTTTCTGTAGTACTGATTGGAATACTAAAAAGTCAAGAGCATCCTCAGCGGTCATCAATGAAAGAATGAATGGTGGGATTAATCACAGTCTACGGTAAACAGAATACTAGAGAGCTCTACACGTATCAACCATCTCTGCATGTATACTACACGTATCAACATGCTAAATGTGAAAACATAATGCTGAGCAATAAACGCAAATTAAAGGACACGTATCATAAAACCACTACTGTTTAGTTTGAAAACATACAGAATACTATCCATGTACATCATGAAGGGTAAGGATATGCATTAACAACAGAGAGTCTTCTTGGAAGGAAATGACATGAGGAAGACTGTCAATGGATAGGTATATTTCTTTACTTAAAAAAGGATCTGAAGGGATTTAACCAAGGTTAAATTTGGGTAGTGGCTCTACGTCAACATTCTTGGTTGCCAACAACTGGATCTGCTCTAGCAAGCTTAAGCAAAAATGGAATGCCTCCCCAGTCTCAGGCTGGGAGATGAGGTTCCAGAGCTCTGCAAAGACGCCATTACACTACAGAGCCGCGCAGGGGAAGGGCTACTGAGCACAGCCCCACAGCCGCATTCCGGCCCTGAGTGCCACACGTCCCTGTTCCCTCAACGAAAGGGATCCCACGTGCCACTCTGTCTTCACAGCATCCCTCCCCAGTGGCGCTTAGGCGTGTCCAGTTGGTGAGCCTCCGCTACCCGTCCGAGCCCCAGCTGCAAGGAAAGTGAGGAAATTAATTTCCAGTCTTCTACTCAGTGAGATTAAGATCCACAAAGTGAGAAGTTCCCAGACAGCAGATATTCAAGCAATGCAAGGACCCAAAAAGCATAAAGTGTCCACTCAAACGGGGGTTTAAAGTATTTCCTATACTTTTTGGTATGCTCAAAATATTTCAAATTTTTTCAAGAAAAAATTCAAAGTGCAAATCCACAAACAAAGGCAACAGAAGAGGAAAGCAGCAGCAGACAAGAAATTTCAACCTACTTCTACAAGACGGAAAGTTAGAGGCCATCACCACCTACAGTCCGTGTGGAGTCCATTGGAGGTGCGCGCTGACCTGCACAGCTGGGCCGAGACGCTCAGAGGTGGCAGGAGATAGAAACAAAGCTAGAAAGCGAGGGGTTGATTAACGATCTACATTCAAATCAGTTAACCTGTGGTCCACATTCCTTAGCCCCAAATACAGAAGGGCCTGAATCCAGGTACTTGCCTCCAGGTAAAATAAGGGAGGGATCTCTTACAAGTGGAGGAATTGTCTGGGAGAAGAGAGCTGTCAGGAGAGAAAGTGACTGTCAAGACTGAAGATCTCTCCATTAGCATTTAGAAAATCCCCACCCTAACAGAAAGCTTCCTCCTAATCTGCCTGAAACAAGAAAGATTGAGATAGGCAAAAAAAAATAATCTGTCACTAGAGTAAATACATAATTCAGGGACTAGGAAACAAATGAAAGAACAAATGAATATAATTATTTTACTATCTTCAGAAAGATGTCCAAAGATATATACTATATTTGTTAAACATGGATAGGATATTAGGGACAGCAAGGGCTTTCAGAAAATAAAATACACTTGACATAGTAAGTTCAATTAAAAAGACTAGAACACAAATGTGAGAAACATAGAGGACTATAGTACAGAGGATCCAAATTCCAACTAAATGGTATTATAGAAACAGAGTGGGAAAAAAAGGAATACATTTTTTTTAAAAGGAAAATTTCCTGGAGCCCAAGAGACATGTCAAACTTGAAAGTATCAAGGAGAGTAACTGATTCAAGATCTAGATACGGATCATGAAATTTTGTAACACCAAGAATAATAAGGTCCTAAAAGTGCATACAAGTGGGTGTGGCAGGATATGAGGTGGGGAGGAAGGCAGGACTGCAGAGAACTGGCTATATAAAAGGTAATGAAATCCAATGGGTTTCAGACTTATTAACATTAGATGCCAGAAGATAATAACTGAGCTACTTTCAAAGTCTTGATAGAAAATTTTATTTCAGTCTGGAATTCTGTTATCTAGCAAAAATGTTGCTCAAATGTAAATTGCAAAACAAAGCTGCTTTAGACATGTAAGGGCTCACCCTCTTCAACACTTGTTTTTAGGATGGAACCTACTATGGACTCCAGCAAATGAGCAAGTTAATTGAGGAACAGGAAGCTACAGACTCTAAGAAAAAGCAGATCCCATCCAGGAGTGAAGATATAAGATCTTCAGATAAAACATGTACACCAAGCCCAGAGAGCAAAGTGCTCAGACCAAAATGGGAAGACATTTTTGGCAAAATATTTTTAAAAGACTGATAATCAAGACTTGGCCAAGGCATGAGGAAACCAACACTCTCAGACACTGTTGTTGGGACTGTCATTTGGCAAAATCTTTTGAAGGCTAAGATCACGTAGCATCTGTCAATAATCCCACTACCAGAAATCCATCCCTACAAAATTCTTACACGTGAGCAGTGCCTAAGAGCATGTCAGTGAAATTACCTGGGTCCGAATTCCGGCTCTGCTACTTGCCAAGTCTGTCTGTGCTGTCTCCATTTCCTCGTTTGCCAAATGGAAACACCTCCTCAACGGGTTGTTGTGAGAATTAAACAAAAGTTCCATGTGAAAGGCATAGCACAATGGCCAGTGTATAGGTAATATTCAATTAACTTAGTAAATGCTCAGGTTATTTACCTATCTAGCCACAAAACACTTGCCATTTCCCACAAGGATGCTTACTGCACCACCTTAAAACAGTGAAAAACAGAAACAAATAGTATGATCTTATTTATGTTTTTGAAAAATTACACTTGTATTTGTACATATGTGTTTATACATGTAGAAAAGGACTAAAAAGAGAAAACATGCCAAAGTATTACATTTGAAGAGTAGAAGGTGACACAGGTGTTTCTGTGTGAAATTTTTATTGTGAATCAGATAGGTGTCTTATCCTTTAGAGAAAAAAAAAAAGGAAACACCAGCTTAAAGGAAGAAAAAGATAATCTTTAGAAGCACACACAAACATTACATAGAAAACTTTTATTTTAATTTACTATACATGTTTAAGTTTTAGGGAGTTACTAGGTGGATGCGCTTCCCTCTGTAGGTTTAGTTTGATCTTCAGTTACCTGTAAAAACATGAAGAGCTTTACTTTTCTAATACTTAGTTTTACCCTTCACCCCCACTCAAAATCATTCCGCAATCCTTCTCTTAGAAGGACCCTCTGTCTTTTTTCCTTCAAGAGTAATTATTACAGAAAGTTAAGTAGAAAGAGAAGAAAACGCATAAGGCAGAGTTCCCTATGTAAATTATCAAGTAAAGTACAGTAATTCCATTAAAAAATATAATCTGAGGCATATATCTAGGCTTCTCAAGTTTGTCATTTTATTTTTCCTCTATAAAATGAACTCCTTGGTATGATAAAAATCCAAGCAACACTTCAACCAGTTATTTACATCAATCTATTTGTTGGAAAGTACAATTCTATTTTGAACATAGTACACTACAGGTTTAGTACCAATAGATCCCTGCATGTCCGTATTTCTATTCCATGTCACTCAGACACATCACACAAACGAGGCTAAGCTGTATTCCTCATCACTGCCCAAACTACGCCATCTTCTGCATTAGTTATTTCAGGTAAGACCTGCCTGCACCTGGCATTAGAAAACCCACAGTTCTCTTACCTGCATATTCAGTCAACAGTCCCACTAATTCTCCTTAAGGAACTCTCACAGCCATTCTCACCACCATGCCTGACTTTAGAACGTCACCACCTTCTATGCTCCCAATAAGAAGTCTGGCTTAAGTTGCAGCCATCTTCCCACACTGCCTCCAGAATGAACTTTTAAACAGGAATAGCTGCCCAATAGGTCACTTCCTTACTAAAATTTCCAGTTATCCCCAATCACCTTCAGGAGGGGAATCAAATTCTAAATTCCACATCATGGAAGATGAGCCTCTAATACTCAATTTACAGCAAACGTGTGTGGACTCAGCACACACTCTACACACGACCATACACTCAGATGCATCTTACATCTACCAGGTTTTCCTCCATGCCTCTACAAGCAGCCTCCTCTGAGATGACACCCAATCCATTCCCCAGGGAATTATCTGCCTGGCCCACTTTTATTCATCCTTTAAAACCAGATTAAGGGACACCAATTCCTGAGGACCTTCCTTAAACAAACGCCCCAGCTTGGTCTGGGTCCTACTTCTCTGTATGCCAGAGCCCCACATGGGCACCGCAACTATCTACTTATGTCTAGTTATCCATTAAATTAACTTCCCCAAGGACAGCAAGTAGGTTGCATTCATTTTTATACCTACAGTTCTGGCTCAAAACTCTCCATAAGTGTGTTGGTTGATTAAATGAACCTATGCCCTTCAGACAAGCAAAATGGACAGTGGAAGAAGAAACCCAAACCAGAATAAATGTTTCAAAAACAGCTACTCATTGATTTCTGCTAAATATTCTGCTACTGTCTCTACTATTCTGCATTTTTCCTTGCTTTAAAGTATTCAGTTATCGCTTCTTGAGTTTCCCCAAACCATTCTTATGACACCCATTTCTTCTCTAGGCTTCATCTAAAATGATCACTTTGTCAAAGAGACAAAGTTATTCCATTCATTTAAATATACTTTCTTCTCATGAAAAAAAAACCACACACAAAAAAACAAAAAAAAACATAAACTTTACTCAAGACCATTATGGCTAAATAGTACCTAAACAACAAGTACTACCTGTGAATTTATTAATACAGACTAGGTTTAAACATCATCATAAAAAATAATCCATAAATATGTATTAAGTAACTCCCAACCCTGTATGCCAATGTAGGGTTCAAAATTTGGGGTTACATATATATAATAAGCCCTGAATGGGTTAACAGATTGTAATGTTCTACCAAAACAATCAGAAAACAGTATGAGAAGGTATACAATCAAGCAGAAATTGTACGAATGGATATTCGGTAGGAGATTACACTGAGAATGTTTCATGCAGAAGGTGAAATCTGGGTGAGGCACTGAAGAATAAGTAGGATGTAAATAGGAGGAGAATGGGAAATGGAGTCCAGATGGAAGAACTGTCATGAAGAAATAAATAAACTTGAAAAGAAGTCTGATGCTGACTAGTGTGCTTGCCAGCTTGACCAGAATGGAAAATCACGGTAACAGGAAGGGTTCATGTGGCTGGATTACACAGGATGGCTATTGGATAATTTAAGTAAAAGTTTAACACTTAGCCTATGAAAGAGTGAACAGAGACAGTTGTGGTCAAGAAATAAAATCATTCCTGCTTACGAATTCTAAATGCTAATGACACAAAATAAACTACAAAAACACAAGAATTTAAATTTGATTTTTCAGGACATTTGCGCATTTAGCATGTCAACAGTCAAGGCAGCTTTAAAATACATCTGACAAACCTTAATCCTTTAAATGTTCATTAAGTATACAAAAGAATTATCTTAAGACCTTATTAACGCCATTACAACCTTTAAGAACTATTACTACTAAGAGTAATATTCTTTACCTCTTCAAGTTCTACAGTCTCATTTACATAATATTAACAAATAAAATCAAGAGAGAATTACTAAACTACTATTTTTCTTTTGCCAAAATACTACTGGGGTCAACAACCACAAAACTGCTTTAGCTATTGAGACAACTAATAACATTTTCATTCTTTCTCTTTCTTTTGTTTTTGTTGTTGTTGCTTAACTTCAATGAAAATTTCTTTGTAGAAAGTACTCATTAACTACCAAAAACACTTACCATTTTCCGAGACCTTTCCAATAGCTTATTCCATATGGTAAAATGTGCCTTGAAAAGAAAAAATTTACTATCAATTACATAAATTAGTAAAGTTAAAAATAAAAGGAGCTGAGTTTTAGGCTTTACACAAAACAAATACACAAAAAGTTAGGCAGGACTAATGAGGCTAACTGGTTATAAATGTGAACTAGAGAAGGGAAAACAGGAACCGTATAAGATAGCTGCTTTAGTTGACATTTAAGAAGAAAAGACGTAAGCACTGAATACGCTATTCTTCCTCTTTGTCCCTCATAATCATAGAAAGCATTCCTAATAACAGGGAACAGAAATCAGCCCCATTTTCCCATAGATTACGGTTCTTCCCTTTAATAGCCAATTTCAACATGCTAGAGGTCATTCTTCATAATCATAATCACAAGGAGAGGTTCCGTAAGAACCAACTGTAGCATCCTCACACTGAAATGGCAGACCAAGACGACTTAGAGAACAAGTACAAACTAACAGAGACAGTAGTAAAATTTAGAGCCAATTTCCTTAATCCTTCACAATCCTACGTAGCAGAGGATTATCAGCATGAATTAATGAAAACAGTGCCAAGTGCACGATGACCACATCAATGATCATACTGAGTCAATTGAAGGGGATACTAAGGGATACAGAGGGGCCAATGACTATTGCACACTGAGGGAGCTGGTGAAACGTGCAACAAAACGTAAAACGACTAAATATGTACATGCAAACAGCTCTGGAAAAAAGAGCAGCAAGCACCGTGTTAAAGCGAAAACCACGCCTGACTCCGACACAATGAAGAGCGGGTACAGAAACCTTAGGGTATGGCTGGAATACAGTGGGTTACGGAGAAAGAGGTGTGAAGCGAAGTCAGATAATGTGGACTTTATGAGACAGGGTGAGGGCTAGAATTCATGTAGGAGAAGCCACTGGGCAGTCTGGGGCAGAGGAATTACATGATGTCATGTGTGTATTAGAAAGGTCATTTGGCTGCTACGTGGAGAACACGCTGTGAGGAGGAGAATGCAAACAAGGAAGGGGTGTGGAGAGGAAGGACACCAAGGAGGGCAGCCGCAGCAGATGCGATGCTAGCAAGGGGTGGGGTCAGGATGTTTTAGAACTCAGAGATGAAAGCACTTGCTGACGTAAGGGATGGGGGCGTGGCTGCGAGAGAGACAGAATCGAGGATGACCTCAAACAGTGAGTAAATGGTGATGCCCTTTGTTGAAATGGAGAGAGCTAGGAAAGGAAGCAGGTATGGAGAGAAAAATCAAACATGTAACGGACATGTATGCTAAAAATCGCAAAGCGTTAATAAAGCAGATGAAAGAAGAGTTAGAAAATTGAAAGATAGAGATACTGAGGTCATAGACTGAAAACTTGACATAGTAAAGATGTCACAACTCCCCAAATTGATATACAGGTTTAATACAATTCCTATCAAAATCCCACCGAGACTTGTCTACATAGAAAAAATTACTGTAAAATTAAGTGGAAAGACAAAGGAACTAGAACAGTTAAAACAATTTTTATAAAGAATAACAAGGGAGGAATTATTCCACCTCATTTCAAGACCTGGTTGTGGCTACCATTAATTAAGACTGTTCATCGCTACAGTTAATTAAGACTGTGTGATACAGGCAAAGAGACAGACACAGATCAATGGAACAGAATCAAGAACCCAAAAACAGATGCACACAAATATGTCCAACTGATTTTTAACAAGGCGGCAAAAGAAATTCAATGGAGAAAGGACAGCGTGTTCAACAAATGTGCTAGAGCAATATGACACGTATAAGCAAGAAAAAAATGAACCTCAACTTAAATTTCACACCTTATACAAAATTTAACTCAAAATGCACCACAAAAAAATATAAAACTATAATACTTTTAGGAAAAAGATAGAAAATCTTTAAGATCTAGGGCTAGGCAAAGACTTCTTAAAATTGAGACCCAAAGTGTGATCCACAAAGGGAAACACTAATGAACTAGACTTCATCACAACTGAAACCTCTCATCTGCACAAGCCTGTTCAGAGGATGAAAGGACAAACTACAGAAAGAGAGAAAACGTCTGCAAACCACAAAGCCAAAAAAGGATTGGTATCTGGAATACATTTTTAAAAATTCTCAAAATTCAACCAAAAAAACAAACAATCCAATTAGAACATAGGCAAAAAATATGAACAGGCATTTGACCAAAAATGATATACAAATGACAAACAAGCAAATGAAAAGATATTCAACACAATTAGCCAACACAGAAGTGAACATTAAAACTGGAATGAGAAATCACTACAAACCAATCAGAATGGCTAAAATAAAAAATCGGGGCAATATCAAATGCTGGCAAGGATTTGAAAAACTGATTATTCACACATTGCTGGTGGGAGTATAAAATGATGCGGCCACTCTGGAACTCATGACCAGTTTGGTAGTTTCTTAAAAAGCAAAGTACATGCCTACCATATGACTCAGCAATTGCATCCCTGGACATTTATCCCACAGCAATGAAAAAGCATATTCATAAAAACTTGTACATAAATGTTCATAGAAGCTTTATTCATAATAGCCAAAAAGCCAGAGCTAACTGAAATATCCTTTAAGGGATAAATGGTAAACAAAGTGCTGTACATCCACACCAAGGAACACTACTACTCAGCAATAAAAAGGAATGAACTATTGATATACCAACACAACCACCTGGATGAATCTCTAGAGAATTATGCTGAGTGAAAAAAGACAATCCCACAGGATTACATAATACACGGTCCCGTTCATATGCAGTGGCCAGGGGGAACTAAGTAGGGTGGAGCAGAGGGGAGCAGGTGTGGCTACAGAAGGGGCAATGCAGGGATCCTGGAGAAGAAACTGTTGTGTATTCTCTGTTTCAATGGCCATACTCCAGTTATGATGTTGTACTATAGTTCTGCAAGATGTTACCACTGAGGAAACTGGGTAAAGGTACTTGAGTTCTCTCTGTATTATCTGAATCTATGCTTATCTCAAAAATCAAGTTTAAGTAAAATAGGATTAATAAGGATGAGAGAAATATGGAAAATGACAGATTTGGGGTCATGAACAGATCATCAAAACTGGGGAGAAGAGCAAGCCAAAAGTAAGGCTAAAAGGCACTCCAGAAGGTCTGACCAACGTTCACTCCAATACTCATCTAAGCACCCTCCCCTATACTAATTTTAAAAAATTAAAAATGCTATCTCAATTTAATCTAATTTTTTTCAACTACGGTTTCTTTTATGAATTATCTGTTTACATCCTGGGCAAAACGATTTCTAAATCAATGAAAATTAAAAGGTCCTTCGCATTGGTATAAAATCAAACCATAAGCACACCCACACCCAAACGGATGACCTGAAATTTTAAGCTGTACTTACTCTTAAGTGAACAGGTAAAGAGAGGCCCTGGAATCTTCGAATCAGACTTGACTGAGTGGCCTGGAGATTGTGAACCGCTGACACTTCATACTGGAAACAAACGCTTGTTCTTGGAATAAGAGGGCCCTCAGTCACATCAATGAAGTCACCAAGCCTGATTTGATTTTTAAAATAAACAAATAAAACCTCAAAATCAAATAATTCACAACATAGTGGGGGGGAGGGGAATCTATTCATTCTCTTTTCCCTAATCAAGAACATTCTATGTGGCTCAATTCAGTCTCTACACCCCCTGACAGAACAATCGTGAGTGAAGAGGCTAAAACTTTGAAAAGTAAACTTAAGTGAACCTTTTCCTTAAACTTAATGTGAAAGATTTTTAAGAACACATCATGCTACCAAGTGGATCAAATGTCTAAAACTGATCACCTCTAACCTTACGAGAACTCACTGCAACAGGGATTGGAATTCAGTATGTAGGAGAGATCGTGGCCAGAAAGAAAGAGAAGCTTTCTGCAGGAAAACGTTAAGGTCCCAGTCAAGAAAGCACGTGGCTGCGGGAGCAGTTACAGACCAGGAAGGTAACTTGCATAACGCGTTGTCTTACCTTTCTCACCCTCGGGTCAGAAAGCACGTTCGGTCTCACTTTACTTAGAAGTAATGTGAGTGTCAGAATTCGTATTTCTGTATACCCATGAATATGTGCAGTTCATAATAATGAAGGTTTTGCTCGATTTCAAAATTAGCTATTAAAAATTACATTTTTAAACAATGGTTTTCAACTCATGAAATGCAGAAATAAATATAACAATAAAACAAGGAACAGAAACTGCAACTCCCTAAAGACAATGTAAAGCTTCCAATTACCACCATCAAAGCAACAAACAAAGCAACAGAAAATAAGGTAGCAAGGACAACAAAATAAAACACAAATGCATCTTTTTCAGCTGTACACTACATCCCAGGGACAACAGAGCTAAACGTTACTGCAGTTAGCACAGCAGCCAGCACTTTGATTTTTACTTGCCTGTGTAGCCTGACTGTTCTCTCAGAGTTCTGAGATGCCTTCTCTTCTATAAAATCTATTTTATACCTAAAAAAACAACAAAGAAAAAAATGTTAATTATAAATATATAAAAACGTGTTTTAATAAATCTCTCTTTCTCTTGCTCTTCAGCCACAGTTTTTGAAAGAATGGTTTACATCTGAAGCCTCCTCTTCCTCACCCCTACTCACATCCCACTTCCTCCGACTGGGCCGCAGCCTCATGAGCCACAGGACCCTCCTTGGTGCCAACCCAATGGACACTTTTGGGTCCTTGCCTTCTCAACTCCACTTCTCAAAATGCTTATTTTAGCTCTCTGGCCACTCTTCCCTTTCTTGGCCCTTTGAGGGTTCTGTCCTAGACCCTCTTTTCCCTCTTACAGCATCCTTCTGGACCAGCTCCTTCATTTGCACAGCTTTCATTATCATTTACGCATTTCTAGCTCCATATCGCTGCTTCTAATCTATATACCAATCCACTTACCAACCCCCAAACTGTATATCCAGAACCCTCTGCACATCCACTAGGGCAGAAGTGTCTAACCTTTTGGTTTTGCTGGGCTACAGTGGAAGAAGAATTGTCTTGGGGCACACAGAAAATACAATAGCTGATGAGCTTAAAAAAAGGTTGTGAAAAAAATCTCATGTTTTAAGAATTTGTTTTGGGCCACGTTTAAAACCATCTTGGGCTGCAGTTGGACATGCCTGCACCAAGGTGTTCCACAAACACCTTAAACTCCCAAATTTCTAAAACTGAACAAAAAATTGTGCCCTCCTTGCCCATCCAGTTTGTTCTTATTCCTAGATTAGCAAAAAAGTAGCTTGGTCCTTATTTTCCTAGCTTAGTAAATGATACCACCAACCACCCACTCGTCCAAGTGAAAAACTTGGGATTATTTCCTTGACTTCTGCTTCTACATCCATTTCATTACCAAGTCATGTCAGTTCTGCCTAAATGTCTCTCAAATCTACCATTTGTCAGCATAGCTAATAGCAGAAACTGAAATGGATAGCTCAGTTTCAAATCATTACTTTACTGTCAAAAGCCTTGTCTATTCATACCAGAGTGCTAAACAAATACTATGTCTGTGTGTGTGTTGGGGGCGGGGGGGTGGGGTAAGGTTGCAAGGCATTGGTTTATGCAAAAACACCCACTCACTGCCACTCCTTCTGCCAGGGCCTCCCACACATTACTGAAGGAGACAATTCTCTTGAATACTTGTATGTCCTGACCTACCTCTAAGAGATGCTCCTGTTCCATGGAAGCCAAGGCCAAGGCCATCACTGATCCATCATCAACCACCAAAACTCTTCTGTGCCTCAAACTTATCCCAACACCACCCCCCTCGCTCCCTGCACAGAGTTTACTAAGTTACAAAGGCCTACAAGCCTCTCCTAGACTTTGACAGGTGAGTGCGGGAAAGAGAAATCTCAGCGCATGTGTAATGAAAGTGTGGAATACAGTCCAATATGGTAGCTCTGGGCACTTAAATGTAATTAGTCTGAACTGAAACGTGCCTTAAGTGTAAAATACATACCAGATTCTGAAGACTTAGTATGAAAAAGAGAACATAAAACATCATTACTTTTTTAAATATTGATCACATGTTGAAATGATAACATTTCACATATACATTGTTAAAATTAACCTCACCTTTTTTTAGGGGGTGGTGCTTTTCTTTTAATGTAGCTGATAGAAAACTTAAAGATGGGTCACATTTTATTTCTATTGGACAGCACGACCCTAGAATTTTAGCCTGGGAGGTGACTTGGTATGTTCTGATAACCCTCTATATCCAATTAGAACTTCAGAACCAACTCAACATTCTTATAGAATCAATGGTGGGTGGGTTCTATAGTACTATTTGTACTCTAGTTCAGTTTAAATGTATATTCTTACTGGTTTCTATGTACCAGGCTATGCTAAAAATTGCTTCAAGAAAAAGGGTTACACAGATCAATTCATTTGGAAAATACTGTTTTCTCTATTCATTTTGAGAGGCTTTAGAGTACACATGAGTAAATTTTTTATGCCACCATTCTCCAAATTCAGGTGAACACAGTACATATTTTCAGCAAAACAATTAATGTCTCACAGAAGAATATTCTGAGGCACGTGGCTTTGAAACATGCCACACTAGAATATAGCTCACGAAGGCTTCCAAGAACTAACCTAAGAATGTATCTGTTATAAACAATTCCCATGAGAATGCGTGCCTCAATTACTAAATACTTGCAGGAATTCTAGTCTGTAACCTTTAACAATTTGCAGGTGCACATTACAGCTTCAGAATCTAGTACCTATGCTATTTTTCTTGCAAGGCAGATTCCCTTTAATAATTAGTTCTAATTTCAATTATATTAATATTAAAATTTAGTTTCTGTTGTTACAACTAGTAGAAGAAGGTGAGTTGTAAGTTTTCTAATTAAAAAAGGGAACTAAGGAGCCAGGCCGGATTTAAAATCCTGACAAAGAAAATCCATACAATGGGTCATCCCTGCGCAGAAGAGTGGGCTGTATAAAGGTCTCACTTCAGCGGTCAGCTCCCTCCAAACGGCCGCCCTCTCACGTAAGGAGTGGAGGGTGGGAGGGAAAGGCTGCCACACCAACTAGAGATCCCAACTACTTACCGTCTGTTAGCACTGCACGTTGGGAGAATAGGAGGAGACATGCTGCTATGCTGACACAAAGAGAAGGAATGGCCGAAGCAGCACAGAAATAAAACCAAGTGGGAAAATTATCAAAGTGGGGAGGGGGCCTTTTCTCAGCAAAATAAATATTGAGATGAACAAAAGTAAATAAGCTGGTGCAGAAAAAGAGATCTTAGACCTAAAGATAAAACCGTATCCTATAAACATCAAATAAGAAAACCTGTAAGAGCTGAATTTTCTTCACTGGCTATAACTTGGGAGGTTTGATCTCATTTTTAAGGAAGTCAGCACTTACTTGTTGTGTTGAAATATTTCTAACGCCACTTTTGCATCCACTTCCAGAGTTTCAAATGGAAGATCTTTATAAATTAAAGCACGAGCATCTTTTGTGAAGGAACGTAGGTTCTCCTTAAAAATGAAAGTATGAACCATTTGTAATAATTGACTTCAAAGCATTTCAACATAAGGCAGATAAAATAAATTGTATGATTAGTATTCTAAATCCAGCTAAAGCAAAAAGTAAATCAAATTTGTTAGGAAAGGAAGCTCTTAGTTTGCAACAATTAAATATCTGGACCATAAAATGTAGGGTTAGCAATTTTTCCCAACTCCATAAAACTTGCAATTTACTTGTAATTAAGATATCAGCCTGTGGTAATAATTATTAAAGATAATCCTACAAAGAAATTTTAGTAAACATTTCTTTCAAATCATACAACCATATAAATGTATGGTGAAAAAGTTATTGTTTATATTGATTCACAAAGTTTTACTAGGAAGTAAGTCATCATTGGCCCTGTCCAAAATACAGCACATTTCCAATACAGTAAGTTTCTGTTTAATAAAAATGTCAGTTTTACACAATTGAAATAATTAATTTATAATACACATTACCAATGTTTATGAAAATTTTTAATAAAAACTATAATTAAGTTTTCATACTATAAATCATTACTAATACAGAAGAGATCAATCACCACAACGCAAATAATTTTAATAAAATTCTTTGCATAAACTTCCTGTTAGACTTCTTTTTGCATGAAATGACCTTCCTCCACTCTTGAAAGGATAATTTACTGTATAACAAATCCACATTCACAATTTAATATAACCGTTAATTGAATGAAACTCTCCCCTACTTTCCCTAAGCTGTGCACCCAACTTCACGGAGCTTGTAATGAGCTAGCGCATTTCTTCTTTTTAAAGTTTTACCTTAAAAAAAACAAAAGGAAGAGGAGGCAGCATGTTTTACAGACAATGAGAGTTGAATCATGAGCTCATGAGTTTTTACTTAACTCGTCCAATAAAGAATCTCTACTTAAATTTGGGGGCATACTTGGAAAGGAAGAATTTACACTGACATGAACTCAGAGATTATGAAGCCATGAAGAAACAGTTCAAATTCCTTTCTTGGCCTTCCTTCCCACCTTACTCTTCACCTCTTCCCTCTCTTTCTATCTTTCTTCCACTCCATTTCACTCCTCTCTCCCTACTGATATTAAGCAATATGGGTAGGATTGTATTAATAAAAGAAATCCCAAAGCCATAATTTAACCCTGGATCTTCCCTGACTCCAAAACGCTTGCTTTTAGGAACTACAGTTTTTCACTAAATCTAAGATGTATCACTAGGAAAACACAGTATCAATTACAATAGTAAGGTGCCAACTATTGTAAGATATATTTGTTTCCAGAGATATTAAAAAGTGAAATAGCAAGGTACACGGTGGAACTGATAAAATGGTATCCTACCCCATCTCCCCTTTTCTGATCTCTAGACTTTCAATCTGTAGAACATACAGTTTTGGTTAATTCATAATTGGCCATTCACATATTCTCTCCAATCATATCTAAGTCTCTGTCTAGGCTTGACCTTCAAAAGCTGTCAGCATCCCACCTGCAGAGTACCTGATTTAGATGGTCCTAGTTAGGGAGGGCTTGTTGCTACCCAAGTCCCAGACCAACAAGGAACACCCTCTCAGGGAAGACCACTCGTGGAAAGGCTAGATTTTTGCTGTCAGTGTCAGCTTTGTCTGACCCTTTAATTCAACCCTGCATTCAATGTGACCCTTGCATATAAGGGGATCTCAAAGTATGCAAGAGGCTAAAGAGTTTAGGGCAACACTTTTCAAATTGTGCTCTGGGGACCCAAGTTTAAGGCTCCAGACTCACCCCTACATCGACCAAGGTAGTTAAGCTTCTGTATTTTATATTCTGAGCATCTTGAAAACTACTATCTTAAGGAACAGAAAGAATAGTACAAAGAAGAACGCATGTCAAGAAAAAGTCAAGCAAGATATAAATCTTCTATACAATTGACCATGTTGCTCTGAGTACCTTTATTCATATGCCTGTCTTACATATATTGAAAAAGCAACAACAAAGATAGACATAAATAGATGGATAGAGAAATAGGCAGACAGATTCATTTCTTTAAATAACCTCAACATGCAGTAGCATTCAACAATATGAATAAAGGGATCATTCTAACAAAGAATAGCACAGTCTCTAAAATACTCCAAAGAGTATACTTACTTTTGTTGGCATCCACTCATCAAGTCTCTTATCCAAAACCACATCATAGCAGAAGGCTCCAGCAATTACTGCAAATCCAACCAAAATAAAATCAAAGTCCAATCTGTTTGAGTAGAAAGTTACCAAATTACAGAAACTGAATATTTAGACCATAAATGGTTAGCAATCTCTCCCGACTCTACGAATTGTAACACTTACTGTTATACCAGCTACTCACCAGCCCTCTACTAACTTTCCCCCATCCAAGAAATTAACTTATGTATTATTAACCAAAAACTATGAGTATTTTTGAAGCAAATTTCCTTCAGAAATACTATCACTATAGAGTTCAAATAGTTACTAGATATAAACAACAAGATATTTAATAAAAAGATAAATGACTAAATGGACATGAAATGGTGAATTTTTTTATTATCTCCTACATATCTTTATTTTTGTTGTTTTGTTCTTCTTAGAATCAGTTATTGAGCTTTTCAAATATTTCAGGTTGTAAATACTTCTACATTTTTAAAATACAAGTGTGATCCTTCTACCCACACTATTGCAAAACCCTAGTTTTAACAAAATCACAAAAAGTATGAACTTTTCCATCTCCCCAGAATGGTGTCCCTCTCCAAAGTCATGGTCATTCTGGTAACATGGTACCACTTGAGTACAGCTTTCTCCAGAAGTCTATTCATACTCCCATTTCTTCATCCTCCACACATTCAATGTGAAAATAAATGCTTAAAGTGGTAAGAAATAAACACTGAGAAAATGTCAATTACATGAACTTGACATTCAAGAGAGACATTCTCCTCTATTTCTGTTATGTTCATTATTGAGCTCCAATAGTTAAATAGGATGAATTCTGTTACCCATAATAAATGGAATGTATTTCTGATGGCAATTTATATTAGATAAAATTAGAAATGAACTCTAAAAATAGGTCCTAAAATATTCAAAGATCACAAAACACATATGTACATTTATATTTATATACATTACCAGGAACTTCTGGAGCTCTGACCAAACTGACCATATATTCATCCTTGAACGCCCTCTCTACCACGCAGCCCATCATCATGGCGCAAGAACGCCAATAAGCCTAGGAAAAAAGAAAAACAGATACAAACATATACACTAAGATTCCCTAAAGAGTAGTCAGCATTAACATTTAGGTTGACTTTTGACTTAGGAAATACTTCTCAAATATCTGTCCATCCTCAGCATGTAGCAACAGTTATTATACCATGAGGCCATGATATTACCTATATATACGAAGTGAAAAACCATGAAAGAACATTATCGATGTCTCTGTGCAAGGTATCAGACACTATAATATTTATCAACCAACAGATGGTTTTACTCTATGGTAGTAACTTTATTTTTAACCCAGGATAAAGTTAACTTGTTAACAAACTTGTACTAAAGTAAAGTAAGTATATTAATACAGACGTATTTATACCGTATATAAGTATGAAGAAAACTAAACTTTCAAGAATTATTTATGACTCCTATATGTAACATCACATACATCACTCAAGTTCATCATATGTACAGCAAAGCAACTTCGCTATTAATCAGGCTTTCACTTTATTAGCTATATTTAGATCCATGGTCATGCCTGATACCAGTATCCACGCAATGACCTTATCAGAGCTGTCACTGTACCTTGGCAAGGTTATGACACCTTACCGAGTTGTCTGCACAGTGCTACCAACACAAACGCATAGTGGCAAGTTCATGAATTTAATATTCAGATTGTGGGAACGACGACGGCCCTCGTGGTCATTCCAGAAAGAATTCTAGAATTGCTCTGAAGGGTGGACTAGGCACTGCCATCTGTACATAGCTTCCCAAGGGGAGTACGTCGAAGGTAAATGTAGTGATATTCAGCAATGAGGTATATAGCACTTTTTCTAGGATAAGTTCAAGAACTGTCTGACCTCATGTAAACAGAAAAGGCATATGCCATATCATTTTCTCAACCAAAACACATGGAGCCACTGATATTTTCTGAACTATGAAAATGCCTAATCTAACAAGTAAAAGACAATCCAGCACAGTACAACATTTGATCTTGAATATTTCATACTCCACAGAAAATAGATTTTAATAAAAATGAGAAGAAAAAGGAAAAACTGGGACTGGGGAGAATATGGAGACAGAAATACCTTATTAACTTCTCCTGGATCATGATCTTTGAAAGTCAGAAATTTAATTTCACAGGACTTGGTCAGAGGCTTGTACATGTCCCACGGCTGTCCGTCCACAAGGGCCAGAACGGACTTCTTGCAGTACCACTCACTTAAATCTAGTAATTTAAAATGGATTGAGGTCAAAATCTAACACAATTCCAAGTGAAAAGTTACGTGTTTAAGTGCTACATTACAAAATAAAACAATAGAAAAACAAGATTCTGCAAGCTGTCTTTTTTTGGAGAAAAAAATTTTACATATTACCTCTGTAACCAATTAAAAAATAATACCCAACACACCCACTATATTGCTAATTATAACAAAATTACCCCAACCATTTACAAAACTCATTAAGGCTAAGTATAGTTTGAAATTAATTTGTCAATTATTAATTAATAAAACAATTTTCCAAGGGCTACACTTAAATAAGCAGAGAGCAGTACCATGGGTATAGTTGGATATATGCACACACAACTTAGAAGAAAAAAAAAAAAAAAAAAAATATATATATATATATATATATATATGTAACTATACCTCCACAGTAAATCAGTTCTAGGTGGGTTTGCGGTCTTGCTCCCATACCATCCCTTACTTCCCTAACTAGATGGTTTTCGAGAACACAGCTACACACAGAAGTGGTCAAACTACAGAGTTTAAATTAACATCCACTACATCAGTTCCATAAAGGCAGCTCATGTCTATTCTTGCTCACTCATCAGTATATCCAGAGCCCTGCACCAGGCCTGAAATATACTAGGAGCTCAATAGGAGCTCAATGTAAGTTTCCTGAATAATAAGCAAGTTTCAGGGGAGGAGCCATGCTGAGGGTGACTCAGAGGCTTCATTCTGTGTCTCCATGTGATGTGAATAAAGCTCCATTAAGGGCCTGAGCTTTCCCTTATCCGCCTCTGTAATCCTAACACCTATCCTATGGCAGAGGGTCAATAAATGCCAAAAAATAAAATGAGTACACAGTTACCATAAATACTAATTCAAATGCCAGAGAACATTCAGAATGGCATTTTCTAGGACAACTTAAGCTGATAATTAAAGTTGTTACTTAAACGGAATCATTACTAAGTTTTCCAAAAGCCTGAACAAGGCCGCCAGTCATGTATGAGTGAGCACGTGGGTGTATATGTATTTGGCAGTGGAAGCTTGCTTTCTAAATTTAAATATTACCAGCTCCATCAAAGCTTCTATACAAGCATTTTGATCAAAAATTAAAAACAAAAATATAGAGACTCTGTTCCCTTCATTTCCATATCAACTCACACAGAGAGCACAGTATCTCCCTTAAGATACGAACACAACATTTTCACCCCAATCATATTCACCCCACACATTTCCACTCACACACCACATGTACATAAAAATGTAAACAAAAACACAACAAAGAGGCAAGTGGTAAGCAGATAAGCAACTTTAGTCAGACTATAAAAACTACAAGGAGAAGTCCAAAACAGCTGGTCATCTGAGACCAGGGTAGTAGTCCCTTACCCCCAAATCCTTTAAGGAGACCCTCATGAAGACTGTTCCCATTACACCAGAGTACTGTCAAAAGGGGCAAACTAGTAGTAACAATGCTTTCAGGTCTGCCTTCTTCAAAAAGAAATAATCGTAGCACCCTAAATTTAGCCAGACTCAAACAGCAGCACAACATGTGCATTAAAGTACCAATCTTGCAAAACCCATAGTACCCTCAAGAGTTAAAGTGACAGTAAACAGGCCATAAAATGCCAGATAAAGAACTTCTGGGACATTCAGAGAGCAATTACAGCACCTCCTCTCCTCTGCACCAGTTCTCCCACACAGCTCAGGTCAAACAGCCAAAACTCTATCCTGATTCGCTACTTACGCATGGCACAACTATAAGGCGTTGAAATGTTTTTATTCATCATGAATATAGTGCCAGGGTCAGTTTTCCCAACGTGTTTAACTTCAATCTTCTCAGTTCGGGGAGTTAGTGATAACTGCCTATTTTTCTCTTTATTAAAGAAATCATTCTGCATGTCTATCAGTTCAGGTGGTGAAAGCTGAGAAGCTGGCGATGTTGCTGTAAATCCTGTGTAAAAATTACAAATAAGAACGCTGAAAAAATGAGTAACACAGTGCCGATCCCACCTTGTTCTATTTCCCCCTCATACTCCTCCTACAACAAGCATGGGAAGCCACAGAATTTTAAACGCCGTTGGTCAAAATGCGTTCAGTGGTAGAGTTCAACCACTTTCTAATATTATTCATCAAAACGCCGGAGGAAAACCGCAGCTTAACCCAGATTCACACCTTTACTTCAACTCTGCTCTTTTACCACGAGATCTCCATTTCTCACTAATTTCCTGTGTCGTATTGCAACCTGTGCTTTACAATAAGGAGCAAAGAGTAACCGAGAAGTGGGGGTCATCTAGACCAGTCATTGGGAAGGTGAGCAAAGGTGTCGCCTGGATAAGGTCTTGGGGAGGACAACAGAGTTCCAGGAAACTGGAGGTCCCACGCCAAAATCAGCAGTATCTAGGAAGAGCGTATTTAACGAACCCCAAATCAGTACGAGTATTCCAATGGGAAAAATAAAGACGTGTTTGCACGGGGACAGGGATCCACCCGCGGCCCCGCCCCTGCCCTCCCCGACCACCCTACCCGCGAAGACCTGTACGCTCGCTCCTTAGCCCCGCGACCTCCCAGGACCCGCCTCCCGCCCAATCTGGGCAGACACCATCCTCTAAGCCTTGCTCCCCGTCCCACGGCCGCTGAAACTCACTCCAGCCAGCCCCACCGCCGGGAGCAGCCCGCCAGAGCCGCAGCACCCAGACCCCCATGGTCAAGGCTCCCACGCAGCCGCGGCACTCAGGGCCTCCTTGGTCCTCCTGCCCCCGGAAACTCTGAGCGCGCATTCCGGGTTCCGTAGAACAGTTCCGTTCCGGACCTGGAGCTCGGACTGCGCGCCGCCACTAGGGGGCGCTTCCGCGCCTCGCTGGGGATTAGCGCCGGAGGTCTGGGTCTGGAGGCGGGGCACGTGCCAGGGCCGCGGAGAGTAACCGAGAAGTGCCGGGCACAGGGCCGCGGGACCTCCACTCCGTGGTGCTCTGCAGAAAACAAGCGTCTCCTTTGGACCCGCTGCCTCCTACACGCTCTTCCGTCCGCGGCTTGGAACCCAGCCAGCTGCTCAAAGAAGCCCTTCCCGCAAAGGACACTTATGAGGAGAAAAACTGGGGAAAGACTTCTATTTATGTACTCCTTCTTTCGTGATCAGCCTGGCTGGCAGCGCCCAAGACATCCCCTGGCTCGTGGCTTCACTAGCTTTTGCAAGGTTGAGTTTTTAGGTGGGCTGGAGCGGGGCTGCGCCTGGGTATTCCATTTATTTAGCCGTGTGTCTCATATATGCAAAGCTCCCGGAACAGTGTGTGACACCCTCAACAGATGTTTGTTGAATGAATGAATGAACTAACGAATGCCCTTACAGTAAGTTACAGGGCGGTGCCTTAATTTCTTTGTCATACCAGGATGTTACTGCTATTGAAGGCAGTATTCAAGGTAAAGTATGAAGATGCTTTTATTCAAAGTTGTTTAATGCTGTGACTTAACTTAAGGCGTGTAAGTTTACAAATTCAGCCCCTGGTCTTTTCCGCCTCTGCTCGTGGACTTACAATGGGAATACGCCACCACTAGGGGGAAGCACTGGCCAAGGAACAAATGCTAGGCTAAGCCTCCAGCAGGAATTGGGTGAATGGGGTATAAGGTACAAACTTCCAGTTATAAGCTATGATGACTCTAATTGACAATGCTGAATTGTATATGTGAAAGTTGTTAAGAGAAAAAAAATCCTAAAACTTCTCATCACGAAGGAAAAACAAATGTCATAACTCTCTAAGGTGATGGATATTAGCTAAACTTACTGTAGTAATCAGTTTGCTGCATATACCTCAAGTCATTATGCTGCACACCGTCAGAGGGGTCCCAGGGTCCCAGGAGCAGGCCTGCCTTCGTGTCCCACCACTCTCTGTGGCCAGGTGGGAGCAGCCTGTGAAAAATGGGGTGTGGCCTCTGAGCAAATGTGGCGATGGACTTCAGAGCTTAGCACCTAGGGCTCTTGTATCCATTATATCAGGGCTCCCCATTCTCCACTTCCACCTGGGCTGACAGGGGTGGACGGACATGCTAATCCTGAGAAATGAGAGAAGAAAGCAGGTGCGACCGTGGCTCTTCTTTTGATTAGTGTGTGATACGGGGCTAAATGGTACCTATAGTTCCACGTCATTCCTTACCAGCTCCTTGATGGACTGGGGGGAGAGGGCGGAGCGGTTCTGAAGAAATGGAATGCAGTCGCATGTAAAGATATTCACATAGTCCATTTCTGCTACCACGCTTCCTTAAACCATCCCAGTAAAGAGAACTAAGGCACAGATCACCAGGTATAGAGTTTCTTCTGGTTGGTATTTTCTGTTTCATTTAACCAATAAAAAGTTTGTGTGTGTGTGTGTATGAATTGTATTAAGAAAGTCAGTTTTTTATGTTTCCGACCCTTGTTGATAAATGCCAAATAATGTTTATTTAAAGTATGAATAACTCAGTAAGTCTTGAAAATTAAATCACAAGTTGAAGAACAGAATTAGGCTCACGTACGCCACTCCCTCATTTACTACATAGAGAAGATGAGTTGCAGAAAGTCTAGGATTTGGCTCAAGGTCATGCTGAATGCTAGCGTGACACCTGGGATACCTGGAAACACAGGGCATGCAGAAAATGCCAGGACTCCTGAAATTGGCATGCGCCCCCCAAAATGCCCGGAATCATCCCACTGCAGCCGTCACACCAGATTCTTCATTGCATAGTTCTGTGAGCACTGCAAGAATTCTCCACCCCAGATGTACTAATCCCCCAAACACATGTTAATCTGGGTATGCTTTGATGGAAAGGGGCAGATACTTTCTTCAGAAGCTCCTCCTTCAGCCCCTCTTCCTGTCCTACTTCACAGCAAGAAAGCCTGTTACAAGCTCACTCGGGGTCTTTCAGGGCTCTAGCCCCTAGCAAGTGCGTCCACCCCACAGGATGCAGGCCACAGGCAGTCCAGGACGGCTTTGAATGCAGCCCACCACAAATTCGTAAACTTTCTTAAAACACTATGAGATTTTTTCATGACCTTTTTATAGCTCATCAGCTACTGTTAGGGTCAGTGTATTTTATGTGTGGCCCAAGACAATTCTTCTTCCAATGTGGCCCAGGGAAGCCAAAACGTTGGACACCCCTGCTTAGGGGATGGAAGGAGAATGGGCTAAGGTAATGCCCTTTTGGTGAAAGGAGTACTTTCCTCCAGAATCCCTCTCCTTTAATTGTACATAACTTCTCTTTCCCACATTTTATGGTTGTGTTAAACTCCTGACTTCCCCCATCTTATTCCTTCACTCTTGGCTATGACACTTGCCTGTCCTCCCTTCTCTCCCCACCATCAAATATTGACCTACCCTGGGGAGGACGTGGAGAATATACAAGCTGAATCCTAATCACCCAAAAGCTACCTACACCCAGTAACTCATGGGATGTAGTATAGTGAGAGAGCAAAAGCCTAGGTTACATCCCACATCTCTACTTCACAGCCCTGTGTTCTTGGGCAAATTGGACCATAATTACTTAACCATACTTTCTTTGATCTGTTCATTGTTGTAACTATTTCGTCACGAGAGGTTCCTAGCAGTGGAATTGCTCAAAGTGGTATGTGTTTAAAATATTGATAGGTGCTACCAAAATCCCCATCAAAGTCATGAATGTATATGTTCATTCTAGATAATGGTTGCAAATATTATCCTAGTGGTAAAAAATTACACTTTTCTACATCTTTGAATCTGTGACTGAGGTCCAAGGTCACAACCTTTAATCTTCTACCTTTGAAAAGATTAACAATATTGACAAACCTTCTTTCCAAGAAATATTAATAACTTTTCTGTTTCATATGCAAGAGTTTTTTAACCTGCCTTGGCATATTTACCTGTGGGCATTATCTCAGAAAATGCAAACTCAGAGCAAATAATTTCTTACCAATCTTTGGTTCCAAGGGCTGGATTTTATTCATATTTCCAGATCCTATTACAAATACTTGTACCACACAATTACACATCTTTAATTGGAATGAGTTGATTTAACTAAATTTTCCTTAGTGTTTTTCTTTGGATTCCTTCTCTCTTGTTTTCTTCTTTTTTTTTTTTTTTTTGTAGTTTTGCATTTCATAAACAAGATAGTCTCTCTATAAAAATTCAAACTTTAGTGAGTAAAGCGTAAAAGTCATCCTTAACAATATTGCTGCATTCTATTAATATATCTAAATCTCCAGAGCTATATCTCAGATATTCGTATTTTTCAAATCCATTATTTAATATCTGCTCCATCCTGACATTATTTAGGTTAATCAAATAAAATCTTCACATAGAAGTGGCAAGGCAGTGAAATATAAGAGACAACAAGAATAAAGAAATGGAAACTCCCTGAACAATTCTCTCTGTGACAACTGTGGGAGTATTTTGATAACTGTTGGCAGCAGGACACTGCATGTGATGCGGGGAAGGAAACCTTGGCATTCAAACAAGCAAATGGTTTGGCGGCAGTCTATTAAATTTCTGCCATGCTTGCAAATGCCAGTAGCAATTTCTCAGACTGCAGGATTACTAGACATGACAGGTTTGAGAATGTTCCACAATTGTCTTTGTCACACAAATCATCCTTCAAAATTAAAAATGGTATGAACTCTTTGCATGATCGTCACTATTACAACAAAAGCTCTACTGGGGTTCATGAGTTTCACTTGTGCAAATGAATATTGCCCTGTCATACAATCAGAGGCTAAGGAAAGGCATCCAAGTAAAATTATAATTCAATCTAACAGTTGGTTCCTATCAGACTATTAAATGTTCAGCTCCAAAATAATCCCCATTCCCTCCTAAATTTATAGTTGTAAATGCCTACACTAAAAAAACATTTCAAAGCAATAGCGTTTACACTAGGTAAGAGCAAAATAAACCCAAAGCGAGTAGAAGGAAGGAAATAATAAAGAATAGAACAGAGTTCAATGAAATAGAAAACAGAAAAATAAAGAAAAAAAATTAATGAAACCAGATTGGTTCCTTGGGGGAAAAAAAATGGCAATGATTTAGCCATACTGACCTCTTCCCTAAAAAAGAGAAAACAAAAATTACTAAAATCAGGAATGAAAGCAGGCACATTACTACCAACATTGGAGAAATAAAAAGGCTTATAAGGAAAACTATGAACAACTAAACAGCAACAAATTAGATAACTTAAATAAAACGGGCAAATTCCGAGAAAGAAACAAACCATCAAAACTGACTTCAAAAGAAATAGAAAGTCTGAGTAAGCCTACTAACAAGTAAAAAGATCAAATGACTCATTGAAAACTTCCCACAAATAAAAGACCAGATCCACGTGACTTTCTTGGTGAAGCCTGCCAGACACTCGAAGAACAATTAATACTAGTTCTTTGTAAACTCTTCCAAAAGATAGGAGAGGCAGGAACACTCTCTGACTCTTAAATGGCTGGGATTACCTTGATACCAAAGCCAAACAAAGACATCACAAAAATAGAGAAGAAAAAGGATTCTCAGCAAAAGAAATAAAACACTCCTTTTTTTTTTTTTTTAATATGTGGGTAGCTCCCTGACTGGGAATCGAACCCAGGCCGCAGCGTTGACAGCGCCAAAGCCTAGCCACTCCACCACCAGGGAGCTCCTTTTTTTTTTTTTTTTTTTTGAGAGACAAAAATCTTCTAAAATTAGATGTGATGATGTAATAGATTTACACCCCTGTAAATATATTAAACACCACTGATGTTTACCCTTTAAATGGGCAAATTGTGTGGCATGTGAATTATGTCTCCATAAAGCTGGTTTTAAAACTTCCTGACCAGTCTGGCTGGCCTTTTGGGAGGACACCTCATTCCCAGTCGTTCGCTCATGATACTTGCCTGTCTCTTACCATCAGCCTTAACAAAGCCCTGGGGAGGAGACACAAGCTGGGTCCTGACAAGCCAGAGCCACCCCACACTAGCACGTAAGATCGTTTCCAGGACCCGGCTGCCTACATTCAAATCCCTCCTCTCCAGTCCCTAGCCCTGGACTTCGATTAAAGTTTGTTTGTATCTCATGCTTCCAATTCATCGAAGGAAAAATTGGAGTAATTATAATCCCTCTGCCTGGTAGTCCCTGGGATGCTTGAAGCAGTTAATACACAGAAGGTGCTAACAGACACACTCAGTGGGTCACTCCTTGTTCCTGGGAGTGGCCTCTGCGTCCTCTGATGACACCTGTTCGAGTCCGGATTTGGATGGTTTCTCACTGCCCTTCACGTGGAGCTGACAGCAGGGCCTTTGCTGGGCTCCCCAACCTGGCAGGAGCACCAGGCCTCCCCGCTGCGCCATCAGTTGGCCACCCGGCCATTGGGCCTCAGAAGTAGTTTAGTGCATGATCACAGTGAAGTAAAACTACATGTTATTGGATCTTAAATTTTTTCTGCATCGAGTGGTCAACAACTAAAGGGACTCGCATTACCCCATTCTTAGAAAAATAATGACAAATAAAATAGATTAGGAGTATAAAGAAATGCATTTAAGGGGCAAGGATGTTTGAAACATCAAAACTGAGATTGTCTGCAATCTCAGCTTTAAACTTTTCACGTAAATTTGTTATTTCACGTACGTCTGATTAGGTTCAATTAACCTAAATTGAGCATGAAACAATCAGATACACATCAATCCAATTGTTTTGTGTTCAATTTAGGTTAAGTTTCCTGTTGGCATAAATCATCTCTGACAATCACTGTGTGTTTTATTCTCACCTTTTTTCTTTGCAATCTGCAATACTTAGATGCTCAAAAATCAACAAAATTCAGCCCAGTGTGCTTTTCTTACTTGAATAAAACACTCCATCACATTTGTCGATGAGAATTTGAGACTGTTAAGTAGTGATATATACCATAAATCCCAAATATTCATAACTGAGTACTTAGTATATGATCAGGTTGGCTGGCTGGTGTTCACCTGCCCCAGTTTCACAAGATTTCATAATAGTTTAGAGCAGTGGATCTCAAACTTACATTCATTGTACCTTCCCCAGGTAGCTTTTCTAGGCATGTTTCTGAAGGCCCCCATGACATTTTCATACCACTGATACACTGTGTGTCTTTAAGCTTTTCTCACCCTCAACCATTATTGCACCCCCACCCCCGCCTTGGGAGCAATGCTGTGCCAGTTGAGAATTCAGGAGCCAGAGCATGCAGATGTTGTCTGGTAGGAAAATGTAGGATGTGCCGTCTTCCTCAGACGCCCCTCTTTCTGCAGCACGTCGTTCTCGGTCGCAGGAAAGGACAGAGCCGTTCAATCCCATTGGAATATGGCCTTGTTGTTTATTGGGGTCTTCTGATCAGCAGCGTGGTCCCAGAGCTGGTTAGAAAAGCAGCGCTCGGCCTCTGCTCACACACACTGGCCCAGAATCTGCATTTGCACCAGCTCCTGTGTTTAGTCCCATGCCTGGTGGGGTCGGAGAAGCACCCATTTGCAGTGTGCAATCCTCGCCTCAGCGGGGAAACTAGGGTAACACCCGAATGGAAAAAACACGCGTAGGCCCAGAAAAGCATTTTGAAGTCGTCCCACTCCTGTCTCTCAAGTCCTGACAAACACCCCGTGTCTTTCTTGGAAGTCATCAATATTATTGTTTAAACTTAGAGCTGGTGTGTTTTGTCCTTTCGTTCATTTGTGGAGAAAGGTGCATTTTATGTCCTTCTCCTAAGCTAGTAAGACCCACACGGGTTCGTGTCTCGCTGCCCTGCCTCTCGGGGCGCCCCCTTCCTCTGTTTGCTGCTACTCTCCCTGAAGTGGGGGTGGTAGGATTCATTGGACAGAGCAAGGTAAGAAACGATGAAGAGAAATGTCTGGTTTTGTCCCCCAATGGGTCCATCGGCCTTCCAGCTCTCGCTCAAGGCCGCTGTAAAATTAAACTTGTTTTGATAGTGATCATTTCTCTTGGCACCGGTAATAATAGCAAAGAGTTTTCTGTCTATTTTACTATTTTGAAGAGCCAGCAAGTTAGCACTGGGGCGAGGATACCAAACTAACTCAATACACTTCGGTTCTCTATTTATGAAGATGAGATTAATTTTTTGTTAACTTTTTTTGGTTACATATATGAAATTTTGAAATGTTTGACCTATTTCAGCCCTATTGAAAAGAAGAAAATAATAGTATAACAAATGCTACTTACCCACCATCTAGGTTAGGAATTTGCCACATTTTGCTTCTTCTATATTTTCTGAAGCATTTTAATATAAATGTCAGACATTATGATGTTTCACCCCTAATTTTTCTGTGTATCTCTTTTCAAACAACATTTTCGTACATAAAAGATGAGTTATACTTAAGACTTTTGAGGTTAAAACTGGAGAGACTTCCATTACTATTCCCATCACTTTTCCCCTACTAGCAGGAAACAAGGAAAAAAGAACTTGGGCCTGTTAGAATTGGTCCTGGGACCAGCTGAGCCTTTATGTTTTGGTGTTTCCACCAGGTCTCTGACAACAGAGTTCTCTTTAATTCTAAACTATTGACGAAGATGGAGGTCAAGTCAGGCCAAAAGCCAAAGTTCTCCTCATTGAAAAACACTGTGGAAAGATCTGGCTGAATACCAGTAGCTCTCTCTTCATTAAGAATCTCAGTCAGCATACTGAAGTATTTGCATGCAGAAAGAAAGAAAGGGAGTGTGGAAAGAAGTGACGATAAGAGGAAGATCAGAAGAGAGAAGAAAAGAAAAAACGGTCTTAAAAACTCCAATTCAAATGCCACAATCAAGGCGTTTCTTCGAGCTCCTTTCATGCCTTTCTATTCTGTCAGGCTTGACTTACTAGGATAAAATTAAGTATACCTTAAACAGTTTGTAAGAGAAAGTGTGTGTGTGTGTGTGTGTGTGTGTGTGTGTGTGTGTGTTATGTGTGCATGTGTGTTATGTGTGTGTTGTGTGTTATCTTTGCGTATTATGTGTGCATGTGTGTTGTGTGTATGTTGTCTGTGTGTTATGTGTGCATGTGTTATGTGTGCATATATGTGTTGTGTAGTGTGTGTGTTCATGTATGTTATTTGTGTGTGTGCATGTGCGTGTATTGTGTGTGTGTGTTATGTGTGCATGCATATGTGTGTGTGTGTGTGGTGTGTGTGTGTGTGTTCATGTGTGTTATTTGTGTGTGTGATGTGTGCGTGTGTGTTGTGTGTGTTATGTAAGTGTGTGTGTGTTTTAAATGACTGGAATCAAGAGGAGAAAGGGAAAAAAGTCTGATAGTTGAGTACAAGTTGCTTATATTGACAACTTCTCAGCAGCAATACGATGTGGTATTGTTATTAGAAGACTTGTTTATCTTTTGTTTCTGAATTTCAAGACTCAAACTTAAGAGTAGTCTAGTTTTATACTTTGAGGAACCGAAGTCCCAGAGGTGTTAGGTGGCTCATCTGAGAGGATCTCTAGGGGAAAAAAGTGTTGTTTCTGAAACGGCCAATACGTCCTCACTTTTGACTCTTCAGTACTCCAGGATGTGTCCCTATGCCAAGAAGGCGTGATAAGGATGGCCCTTTCTGCCATGGCCTCCAGCCCCCCCGTGTCCTGCCTATTAAACAGCCTCTGCCCCATGTGGCGTGTTCAAAGCCGTTGTTGTTCTCCCCCATTGTGTTCACTGGCTCCAAGCCAGCAGAGGAGCGTTTGAACTTCTGTCCCGGGGAGGATTCCGAGCACTTCAGAGAGCCACAGCCTGGCCTTCCTTATAATGTTACACTTCCACCAAAAAAAATTTTTTTTGAAAACTCTTCCAATTCCTAGGAGCACTCACACCCATAAGACACTAGGCAAGCCTTAAAATTCAGTGAAACAGGAGAGGGCTTTAATGGCTATCATGTGAGAAAACATGCCCCGGCTTGACTTCTCCAGAGAAATGGAAATCTTGGCTTGTGTGGTGGACAGAATGGTGTCTGAGCGTTACCACTTGTGAAACTGAATGTGAATCTGCTGCTGCTCTTCCAGTCAGCTACTTTTCATCAGGGCCAGAAAGAACATTCTAGAAAGACTAAAACAATCCACCTGGTTTAAAAGGGACAGATCCAAGCAGAATTCCTAAATCCTTGGGAGTGACAAGGCATCATTCTGTTCCTTGTCCATCCCATCCAATTTTTGCTATAGCAAAGTAAATCAAGTTTACTTGTGTTCTAACCCCTTCCCAAAGATCTTAAGACCAAAGAACACAGCTGAGACACCAGTAAGAAAAGTTATTCCAGGCAAAGAATTTAATCAGCATTAAGAGTCTGATCGGAAAAAAAAAAAAAAAAAAAAGGTTTCTTATGCACATATGTTAGAGAAAAATGTGTTCAGGATCCATAGAAAACACCAAATAAATTATAAGCAGCCTGTTTTTGCTACATGTTCTCCTCATCTGCCTTAAGTTGGACTACATACTAAATTCTATACCTCCAAAGAATGGCTTGAGGACCAGGCCCAAATAAAAGGGGCTACAGGGGGTTCAATGTTGTTTTCTGTACTGCAAGACAAATTCACCAAAATGCAAAATATATATGTTTTTAAGTCATGTTTTTCTTTGCTAGCACAACGGCAGAAATACTGTCTTGGTTAAAAAAAAAAAAAAAAAAAAAAAAGAGGCTATAAAATCTACTACTAATGACTGAAGTATTCCTATTGATAATTTGTCCATATGAATCCAAAACTTCAAAAACAACCTGACTTTCTTACTCTCCCATCACCCTGAGGAAACAGTGAGACAAGAGTACAAATATATAAGGATGTCTTTTGTTTAAGTTTGCTGGGGTAATATTGGTTAATAACATAATAATTTCAGGTGTATAACTTTATATGACGTCTGTTAAACTCTCTTGTGTGCTCACCACTCAAAGTCTAATCTCCTTCTGAATGCTTCAGTGAATATAGGAGTACATATATCCTTACAAATAAGGGTTTTAAAATACCCAGAATAGAGATGCCTGGGTCAGATGGTAGCTCCATTCTTAATTTTTTGAGGAACCTCCATATGGTTTCCAGACTGCCTGCACCAATTTACATTGCCACCAGCACTCTAGGACAGGTCCCTTCCTCTGCATCCCCTCCAGCACTTGTTATTCCTTGTCTTGTTGACGACAGCCATTCTCACAGGTGTGAGGTGGGATCTCATTCGATTTGCATTTTCCTTTTATCTAGCGATGTTGAGAATCTTCTCATATATCTGTTTGCCAATGTCTATTCTTCCTTAGAAAAGTGTCTATTCAGGGCCTCTGCCCACTTGTTAATTGGATTGTTTGTTTTTTTATTTTTGAGTTGTATGTACTCTTTATGTATTTTAGAGCTTAGCCTCTTGTCAGAAGTATCGTGTACAAATATATTGTTCTCCCATTTGGTTGGTTGCTTTCTTGTTTTGTTGATGGTTTCTTTTGCACAGCTTTTATTTTCATAATGTTAAAAACCAAAAGTAAAGAAAATATTGATGTGCTACATAAGTTATTATACCCCTACAGTAATACAATGGTGCCATCAGGACTGATGTTGCAGTGTATCGACTGACTTGGAAAGATGGTTGTAAGAGTGGCGATAACATGGCAGTATTGCAGAGAAAAAGCTTTAGGTGTAAACAGACCTGGAATCATGTCTTGTTCTGCCACTGACCAGCTGGGTGGCCTGGGGTAAATTACTGGACCTCACTCCAACTCTCAGTTCCTTCATGTAGAGAATCAAAGGATAAAATGAAAATAGAGCACTTAGCAATGAGATTGCTATATAGAGATACTAAAGTTAAAAGTACTATTGTTTTTTTTTTAACTTTTAAATAGAAAAGAAAATAATAATAAATAAAAAATAAAAAAGACAATGTTGGGTATTGTGGACTGAATGTTTGTTTCCCCTCAAGACTCATTATGTTGAAATCTTAATCTCAATGTGATGCTATTTGGAGGTGGGGCCTTTGGGAGGTGGTGATTAGGTCATGAGGGTGGAGCCCTCATGAATGGGATTAGTGCCCTTCTAAAAACAGTCTAGAAAGCCAGCTCTCTTTCTGCCAGGTGAGGATACAATGAGAAGTCAGCTCTCTGCAACCAGAAGAGGGCCCTCACTGGAACTCTTATCATGCTGGCAACCTGATCTTACACTTCTAACCTCCAGAACTGTAAGAAATAAATGTCTGTTGTTTATACATCACCCAGTCTATGGTACTTTCTTTTTTTTTTTTTTTTTTTTTGCTTTTTGGTATGTGGGTAGCTCCCTGACTGGGAATCGAACCCAGGCCGCAGCGCTGACAGCGCCAGAGCTGAAGCCTTAAGCCACTACACCACCAGGGAACTCCTATGGTACTTTCTTATAGCAACCTGAACTGATTACAATATTAGGTTAGAAAAACTTACAGAATAATCACACTCTTGCCAAAGATATACCAATCTATATTCTCATATTTATCCTGTAGCCAAATATTTATTGAGCATTTACGAACTGATAAACACCTTGTTAAAGAGACTATGATAATGAGCCCCAAATTAAATGTTCCCTGCCTTTATGGAGTCCACAGTGGATCTCAATGATTGATTGTGATCAATTGAGTGTAAAATCACAGCTATGATGCCTGAGAGGAAGGGAGCAAGGAGAGCTGGTGATAGCAGGATTTGATCCACTTGGGAAGGGCAGGGACATTGACAGTTGAGGGGAGACAGAAGGATGAGTCGACCTTGACCAGATGAGATGGGGGAAAGGGGAGCAGAGGAGCACATAAGTCTGGAGTCAGCCAGGTGCCATTCCAAAATTCCCACAAGCTCTTGAGATTCTGGGCCTGTCGTTCAATCCCTCTGTCCCAATGACTTTGCCCGTAAAAGGGAACTAAAGGATTTTTTAATGTAATAGGATTGTCACGAGGATTAAATTAGTAATACGAAAAGTGCTTAGGTACCTAATACTCAGCATAGCAAATATTCAATAAGTGCTAGACAGTACTGAAGAAAAAAGAATGAAGATCCAAGTGCAAAGAGGAAACAGTATGTGCAAAGGCCCTGTGAGAACATGCTGAAGAAAAGGAATAAAGTCCTATTGTACTGTAGCCCCACCTTGTCCATGGGGGATACACTCGAAGACACCCAGTGGATGCCTGATACCCCAAATAGTGTCAAACCCTATGTATATGTATACACAAGGACTATCTGGGTATGTAATGTGAAAAATAGAGGCACTTCTGGCTGGACAGCCCTCATATACATATACATACTCATATATACATACGTACCTGTTCAGTTAAAGGAAGCACTTTACGGCTTCTCTTTGGCATATCTGAATTGTCAGCATCACTACTCTTGCACTTTGGGGCCATCACTAAGTAAAATAAGGGTCACTTGACCACAGCACTTCAATACAGCCACAGTCGATCGGCTAACCGAAATGCCTATTAAGTGACTAATGGGTGGGTTTGGATACTCTGCACAAAGGGATGACTCACATCCCAGGTGGGATGGAACAGGGCAGCACGAGATTTCATCACACTACTCACAACAGCATGCAATTCAACATCATGAATTGTTTATTTCTGGAATTTTCCATTTAATATTTTCAGTCCACCATTGACCCAGGGTAACTGAAACCGTGGAAAGCAAAATCGTGGACAAGGGGGTTACTACTGTATGTTCTGCTTTTATTCTAAAAGTGGCTGGAAGTCACCAAAGGTTTCAGGCAATGGCACAGAGAGTCTCCATCCTTCTTCTCCAGCTTTATGCTGCGGCCCCACCTGCCGGCTCTCATTCTCTAGTAGTTGTCACGAGGTTTTTCATGTGGTGTTCTCCTAGAGACCAGTAAAGAGCCCAGCTATTAAGTTGATGGTACAGTAGATGCTCAGTTAACCGAAACTCAATCGACTGGCACTCTGAAAATCTCCGAGTCATTTATGGATTGCTAGGAAACTTCACCGGACTGGCAGACAGAATCCCCTTCATGACAAGTAATTTAGGAGCAGAGAACACAGAAGAAGGAACATTCCTGCTTGTACGTAGTGGAACCAAGTGAGGCTAACTTTTTTCTTTTTCTTCTTGGAAGAAAATGTTGAGCATTGTATTGCTGCAATGTGCCTGAAGAAAGATGTCACTTTGGGAGAGTAATGAAGATGACATGCTGGAGACACCGTGGGCTTCTCCAAACAGGTTATGTGGCTGGGAAGAGCTGTGGTTTGAGCACGAGTGAGCTTGTGGGCACATGGGCACATAGGAATGGAATGTTCCCATCAGGAGTATTCCGGGAAATGATCTGAGAAAATAATGATGAGGTATACGTACGTAACCAAGATCCTATTAATTAAAGACCTTCAATTCTATCAATAGGAGTTTAAAATATATGAGGAACACTCGGAAATTGTGTGGTTTTGAAAATAGAAGACTTCCCCCTCTTTCTTTCCTCTAAATTGCAGTGTGGGCTCACTTTTCAGCACCTTCTCCACCCGTAAGGAAAAATAACCCATTCAACATGGAAATACCAAATCTGAAATCATGTGAGAAGTCTCTGCATTTACACCCAGCCCTCCTCGGCATTGCTTGTTTGAGGCAGGGGCCTCAACACCTCCTCAGCATTACTCAGAATTCAGAATGAGGGCACGGAAAGAATAGAAAAGGGTGAGATGTCCTAAGATCCAGCTTCCATTTATGTTCACCTGACCAACCCACTTAGAGTGTCAGAGTGACAGTAATTATGACACATGGCGGATGGGGAAGGGACAGTGGGATCAGAGGTGCTCCCGTGGTCCTGCCTTCCTCCAACTTGCCCCACGCTCCCTGGGGCAGGGGTTCCTACAAGCAGAACAAGAGTAAAACGAACTCCCAACCACTCATTCATGAAGCAGCACTAACTACTGTCATTCTTTCTCCATCTGCTGATGTTTCTAACCATTTCATCATTTGTTCTTATCATGTGCACTCGTTTTATACTTTATTATCAGCAGTTTGTGAAATGTTTCTGCAAGTTGATCGAACACTTGCTTTCTCTGCTGTCCAAGTGGCCGATGCCCCCATAATGACTAAGTGCAGAAGACAATCCCCCATCCTCTTTCTAGCATTTAACTCCACTCTTGGTTCCTGGTTCTCTCCTAGTACCTCTCATCCTTTTTTGACTGCATTTTCTTGTGTTTTTTCTCTAGGTCTTCTGTTTTGTCTGTTTCAATGTTCTTATTAGACTTCATTTTTTACAGCAGTTTTGGGTTCACAGCAAATCTGAGCAGAAGGTACAGAGATTTCCCATATACCTCCTGACACATGCACAGCCTCTCTCATTATCAATGTCCCCCACAGAGTGGTCCATTTGTCACAAACGATGAACCTACACTGACACATCATCACCCAGAGTTCATAGTTTACCGTAGAGTTCCCTCTCAGTGCTGTGGGATGCCACGGGATGGGACAAACTCCTATAATGACATGTATCTGTCCTTGTAATACCATACAGAATTATTTCACTGCCCTAAAAATCCTTTGTGTTCTGCCTATCCATCCCACCCTCTCCCCTAATTTCAGGCAACCACTGATCTTTTTACTGCCTCCATCGTTTTGACTTTTCCAGATGTCATGTAGTGGGAATCATACTACATGTAGCCTTTTTAGATTGACTTCTTTCACTCAGTAATATGCATTTAAATTTCCTCCACATCTTTTCATGGCTTGATAGCTTCTTTTCTTTTTCTTTTAGCTCTGAATGTTATTTTATCATCCAGATGTACCACAGTTTATCCACTCATCTACTGAAGGACCTCTTAGTTGGTTCCAAGTTTGGGCAGTTATGAATAAAGCTGCTATATGCATTTGTGTACCAGTTTTTGTGTGGACATAAGTTTTCAATCCTCTGAGTAAATAAATACTAAGCATGAGTGCTGGATCATATGGTATTGTTGCAAAATGACCTCCCCAAATTCCAATCCACGTGCCTGATGGGCTAGTAGGCCAAAACATTGAGACACTGGTGATGGGAGATAGAGAAAAGTTTATTCGATTTGGCCAAAGCCAGAGGATGTGAGAGCAAAATCTCTCAAATCTGTCTCTCCTAAAAAGCTAAAGTAGTGAGTTTTGAATGCAGCTAGGGAGTAGAGGAGGGGGAGTGCCAGGGAACTGAGAGAAATCTGTGTTTCTTCAGTCAGTAGTAACACTTTTTCATATCAGACTCCTGGATGCCAGCAGCTGGTGGCAGCTCCCTTGGAGACACCCTTTCCTTCTGCAAAACAAACTCGTAAATTCTCCTCAAAGCCCTGCAGTTACTTCCCCTGCTTGATGAAGCAGCAGCACATCAGCAACACGAAATTACATTGTGAGAACCAAAGGCGCTGAGCAAGAAGAGCAGCTGACATGTGAACAAAGGCCTAATGAAGAATTAAATTATTTAATCCTAGCTGCCAAAAAAAAAAATACCAGGGGCATTAAAATCACAAGGGGCTCTGCTACCGTCCGTTGAATTCATTCAACAAGGAGGCCATTAGACTGAGGCGGCCCTAATGCTATGGTGGCTTAAGGAAGCAAACCAGAATCTAAACCTGTACATGTTGTCGAGGTTATGACATCAAAAACACTATGGACAACCAATCACAAACAGTCAATTAGGCTTTAAGCTCCCGACAACCAAATAATTTCCTTTTTCTGCTTCCACACCTCCCTACAGAAGTCTTGTCCCCAGCTCCTTTCAGTGAGTGTCCCTTACGAATTCCAGTTAGGTGCTGCCCTATTGGGATCGATTTTTTGCTCAAATGAACTTTTCAAAATTTTAATATGCTTCTTTCTTTAATATATTTATCTTTTAACAGATGTGACACTGTGATACAATAAATTATATATATATTTGATCTCCATCCCTGGTTCTTTTCACAGGTCTAATATCCTTGTCATTTACAGAGTGAGACGCTGTCTCTTGTATGCTAATGAGATGGCTGGTGGCTGAGGACTGAGTGACTTCAGGATGGGGGCTGGTCACCAGAAAGACCTAAGCATGATAGCCCCACCCCCAAGCTCCAGGGAGGAGAGAGAGGGGCTGGAGTTTGGAGTTAATCCCCAATGGCTAATGACCTCATCAATCATGTCCCTGTAATGCAACCTCCATAAAATCCCCAGAACTACAGGCTTCAGTGACCTCCCAGGTGGGTGAACACATGCACATGCGGGGAGGCTGGCACACCCCAACTCAAGGAAGACAGAAGCTCCCATGCTCAGGACCCATAGGGACCTCGTCCAATGGACCTCTTCATCTGGCTATTCCTCTGTATCCTTTAGAATAACATTTGGAATATCCATTATAATCAATAGGGCACAGTCAGTAACGTGTTTCCCTGACGTCAGTGAGCCATTCCAGCAAATTACCCAGCCTACGGAGCGGGTTGTGGGGACTCACAACTTTGTGGTCAAATTGGACCAAAGTGTGGGTATCCTGGGCACCTCACGCTTGGGACTGGCATAGGAAGTGAAGTCAGTGTGGTGGGACTGAGCCCCTACCCTGTGGGGTCTGCACTAATCCTGGGCATTTAGTGTCAGAACTCAATTAAATGGTAGGAACCCACTTGGTGTCTGGAAAGTTGGAGAACTGGTTGGTGTGAAGGAAAAAAAGAGCCACACAGTTGGTACCCGAAGTGCTGAGGGTTATTAAACAGACTATACACACTACGAGTGTGTTTAGTTTTGTAAAAAACCTGCCAAACTAGCTTCCAAAATAGCTATACCGTTTTGCAATCCCACATTTTCGCCAGCATTTGATGTTATCAGTGTTTTTGTACTTTGGCCATTCCAATACGTGTATAGAGGTATTTCCTCATTGTTTTAATTTTTATTTCCCTGATACCATATGACATGTGGCATCATTTCATATGCATATTTGCCATCTTCTTTGATGAGCGAGATATTTAAGGTCCTTGGCCCAACTTTTAATCAGGTTGTTTCTTACTGTTGAATTTTAAGAGTTCTTTGTGTATTTTGGATAACAGTCCCTTATCAGCTATGGTTTTTGCAAATACTTTGTTCTACTCTATGGCTTGTCTTCCCATTCTCTTGAAATCATCTTTTGCAGAGGAGTTTCTAATTTTAATGAAGCCCAGTTTATCCTTTCTTTAATGGGTGTGCCTTTGGTGTGCCTAAAAAGTCATCAAGGGCATGGGGGGGATGGGTGAAAAAGGTGGGAGGGATGAGTGAATACAAATTGCCAGTTACAAAAATAGTCACGGGAATGGAGAGGACAGTCAATAAAATTGTATTAACTCTGTATTGCTCTAGATGCATACTGGACTTACTGTAGTGATCACTTTGTAAGGTACATAAATATCTAATCACTAGGTTATACACATAAAAATGAACATAATATCATATATCAGCTATAATTAAAAAAATAAAGAAAAATAAAAACAAAAAGTCATGACTAAACCCAAGGTCATCTAGATTTTCTCCTAGTTATCTTCTAGAAGTTCTATAGTGTGCATTTCACATTTAGGTCTGTAATCCATTTGGAGCTAATTTTTGTAAAGAATGTAAGGACTGTGTCTATTTATTTACTTATGTGTTGCATGGGTCTTCTTCCCACCTTGTATTACATTTATTTCCTTAGATTTATCTCTAGATAAATTTTTTTAAATTGATCTCTTTCATTCACTGCCATGGCTTCTCCTGTCTTCTAGAAAAGTATTCAAATTCCAGCCCATGGACTAGTTGAATCAGAACCAATCTGGGTGCTTATCAGAAATCCAGCTTCCCAGATGCCCCTTAGATTGAAACATCTGGGACTCAGAATTTTAACATAATTTTAAGCGGAGAATCATTATTTAAGGATTGCAGGGGAATCTGAAGAGCAGATGGTCTTGGTGATCACTGGTCTAGGAGAATTTCTTTAGCTAATCTTGAGGATTTCCTAAACTCTGCATGCATCCCCAACAGAGGGACACCCCCCTATCTTTGACCTTGAACAAGCCATTTAGCATCTCTCACCTAGTTTTCTCATCTGAAGAAGAAGAATGATAACATTTTTCTCCCTTCCAGCAAAGTTTGGGGATTAACTGCTGTGCTATTCAGACTCCACCTCCGAGAAAGCACTCAATAAACAACAGCTATTATTTTCTGTCCTCGCATAACACTTATCATGTGGTATTAGAGGTCTTTCCACATGAGGCTCACTCTCTCTCTTCTCAAGACTGTGAGCTTGTTAGCAGCAAAGACACAGTATTATTGTTCATCATTGTCTGCCAGTATCCGGCACACTACAGCCGTTTGACAAATGCCTTGACTGGGTGAGGAATAAATAACTGAGTGAATCAATTATTCACATAGGATGTCACAGAAAAAAAAATTTTAATATGCCTTTTGTATTGTGTATATGTTTGGGGAGGACCAAAAGCCAGATAGTTACTGCAAGAGTGAGAAAAGAGGATGCCAACAACTTTTCTTGTAAATCATTACATCTTTCTTGTCACTGCCCAGAAAAACAGGCATTAAGTCTGCTATTAAATCTGTGACCCTTTTCCTTGCCTAACTGGAGTCTGAGTTCTAATCATTTTACCGTTTTGAGATTCCTTTCTGGGCCTGCTGGGTCCTCTGCCCCTCTTTCCACCTCAGGTCCTTGGGTACTAAGCTTCTGTCACTGTCACCAAGGAAACAGCAGAGATGCCTCATTCCTTGCAGCTCTGCATATCTAAACTCTGGTCGCCTTTGTTCACCAGGCTAGCTAAATTCTTTGTGTGCACAGCACTAAATCAACTGTCTTCTATACAGAACTTTATTCATTATTCTACTTTTAAAAAGTCTAACCATTTTTTTCCCCTTGGGAATGGCCTTTGTCCAGACCTGTCAATACTCTTGAATATGCCAGACATTTTTGGTCCCTAGGAGCAAATATAAAAATTTCCTGTTTAGCCTTTGTGGTGTGGGCAATATAAGTGCGGGGCAATTTTAAAGCATGCGACAGAGCGTGCATAATTGGT
Source organism: Lyroderma lyra (assembly GCA_004026885.1). Taxonomy (NCBI): domain Eukaryota; kingdom Metazoa; phylum Chordata; class Mammalia; order Chiroptera; family Megadermatidae; genus Lyroderma; species Lyroderma lyra. The sequence goes on from PVJL010002705.1 coordinate 86,362, forward strand.
TTCCCTTTTAAAAGCACAGTAGACCAAAAATAAACCTGACAAAGGGCAGCTGCGGAGTTTTAACATGTGGAAAACTCCACAGGCGGCAGTTACGTAACTAGAAACACGATAAATATTTCACACTGTTAGCTGAACTTCCAACTCTTGACACCTGAAAAGCAAAGGACGCACCTTCGCTCTGCAAGGACCCAAATGCTCACACTGAGCAGGGGCCAAGGCTGCTGCTAAAATCTGAGCTCGGCCTTGCAGCACTCATCTCGTTTGCTCTTTCCCCCCCTCGTGTCCAAGGCGGAGCCGGCGAACCCCATCACTCCGGAGCGCCCCGCCGGCAGCTTCGCTCCACGGCCCGAATTTTTGCCAACCCCCCTCCATCTCTAGGCTGAAAACCGAACAAGAAGTTTTGTGCCGAGGAGAGGAAGAGCGGAGTCGCAGCAAGGCAGGCGGAGTCGCCCCTCGGCGGAGCCCCCCGCCCCCGGCTGCGCGCCCTGGGGACAGCTGGCAGCCCCGCGCGGGACCAGACACAAAGCCGATCAATCCCGGCGGCGCGGGGGTGGGTTCGCCCCGCCAGGGCTTCCCTTCCGCCCCTCGCCTCTTCCTGCCCCTTCATTAGGACACAGCCGGGACCTCGTCCTGCTTCCACCGCCCGTCCCCGCACCTCCCTCTAAAAATAAATAAGAAAGATCCCCCCACCCCGGGGCTCACGAAGACCTGCCTCCGGCGACGAGCCGAGAACGCTCCCGGGGCCGGTGGACACCGACGGCGCCCCACGGCCCGCCCCCGCGGCCCCTCGGGTCTCTGCCCCGCTCCCGCCGCCCAAGGTCAGGGGCCCCCGCGCGGCCTCCGGCGCTGCGGCCGCCGGGACCCTCCGTCTCCGAGGAGCAGCCAGCTCGGCCCCGGGGAAGATGGCGAGGAGGAGCCGCCACCGCCTCCTGCTGCTGCTGCTGCGCTACCTGGTGGTCGCCCTGGGCTGTAAGTCGCTGCGGTGCCTCCCTCCGCCCGCGGGCGCCCGCGGGGACCTCCAGCCCCGGCCCTGGCGCGGGGTCGGTCGCGGGGCGTGTGCCTGCGCACCCGGCGGCGCGGGGGCGGGGGCCCGAGGTGCTCGGTGTCCCGTCGGGAGCGTCTGAGGCCGTCGGTTCTGGTTAGGGAAAACTCGGGGTCCCCCCCACCCCCAGCAGGTTCTTATCCTGCAAAGTTGGGTGAAGTTTTCCAAAGGCGCGGAGACGCGGTTAGAATGCAGAGCTCGCGAGCTGCTCGTAGGATGCGGAGCTCCCGAGGTGGCGGCACTCCGGGGCAGGCGCGGGCCACACGGGGGCGCGGGGCAGGGGGGCCCGCAGGGTCCCGGTGTGCCGGGGCGGGCCGGCCGCGGGGGGCGTTCGGGGCTGCCGGCCGCGAGTGCTCCGGCCCCCTCCGCCGGCGCTCGCGTCTGCGCTCGGGCCAGGTCTGGCCTGGGGCCGGGGGCCCGCTGCTGCGCCCTCGGAGGAACCCCGGCGGGACGGTCGTTCCGAGGATGCTGGGGACGGGAGGGACGTGTCCCCAAGCCGACTTCACGGGACGGGCCGCAGCGTGTCGCCCAAGGAACCTGGGCTCGTGACAGCTAAAATCCTGGACACGCTTCCTTCGTCTTTTGTTTTCTTCGCGTTGACTTTTTAGGAAAATGGAGGAAATCACCCTAGATCTTAAAGCACTTAAGCCATGAAGCCCTTGTTCTTTCGTTTTTCCTTGTCTGCTTTCTTTCTCTTTTATTGGTCCTTAAAAAAAAAAAGAGTGGGTGATTAGCGTCGCTATCCAAGTCTGGTAATAGAATACTCGAAATAAGGGGTGGGGGGCTGAGTCCCTGACGGGAGGCCCTTCCCGCTCGCCCTCGTTGCAGGAGCTTCGCTCAGCTCAGCGTGCGTGAGTCGGGGTGCAGCGTGAGTCGGGGTGCAGATTCCCTCCGTGGAGGACAAGGTGCTGGCTGACCTGTATCCTAGCAAATCAAACCAGGAGGGCAAGGCTCCCCAATAAAAGCGTCATACAGTTTGGAAATAGCCACTGGTGCCTTGGTGGATGCTCAGAAGAAAACGTGCTAAATAAACGCTGAAAGGCCACCGGGAGTCCGGCTGGCGGACCGGTCCCAGCACGGGTGCGAGAGGTCCCTATTCCACTGACAGTGCTAAATTACTGTGACTTTCCGGCAGAATGGTCACTAACTGAAAACGGGGAACACAGTTTCACTCCGCTGTGCGTACTCAGTAATCAGATGGCAACGACATATGCCCTGAGTTCGAAATCGCAGCCGAGAGACAGCCAAGAGGCAAACACAGGCTTGGAGAAGTGGGCAGCACTCTCCTGGGCTGTGGGTAAACGTAACATCCTGGCTCCTCCGACCCTGACTCCCAGAAGGGATTCATTTGTTCTTGGGATGCTAAAGGTCTGGCATTGCAAGAGTGTCTTATTTTTCATAAATTTTTATTTTATAACAGCTTAGATTTAAAGAAAAATAGCACCAGTAGTATAAAGAATTTCCATGTACACCACACCCACTTTTCCCTATTATTAATATGTATATATATATATATATACACACACACATTTTCAGACATGTTATCTATGTATTATTTTTCTTTTCTTTTTTTTTTTTCTTGTATGTGAGTACTTCCCTGGCTGGGAATCGAACCGGGCCGCGGCGTTGACACAGCGCCAGCGCCGAAGACTTAAGCCACTACACCACCAGGGAACTCCCCTATAATCAATATTTTAATGAGGGTGACACATTTGTCACAATTAGTGAACCAATATTAATACATTATTAATAAAGTCCATACCTGATTCAGAGTTTTTATATTCTTAGCTAACGTCCCCTTTCCACCAGGATTTCATCTAGGACACTGTGTTACATTTTAGTAGTGCTGTCTCCTTAGGCTCCTCTTAGCGGTGACAGTTTCTCAGACTCCCCCACCCAACCCTTTTTTTATGACCTTGACCGATTTGAGGACTATAGAGTACTGCAGAAATATTTTGCAAAATGTCCCTCAATTGGTATTTCTCTGATTTTTTTTCTCATGACTAGACTGGGTTTATGGGTTTGGGGCGGGGGGAAGATCACAGAAGTTAAGTGCCATTTTCATCACATCCTGTGTAGGGTGCATGCTATGGACATGACTTGTCACTGTTGATGTTAACCTTCACCTGGCCGAGGTAACGTGTGTCGGGTTTCTCCATAGGTTACCCTTGTTTCCCCTTTCCATGCTGTAGTTTTTGGAAGGAAGTCACTATGTACAGCCTGCCCTAAGAAGAAGAGTTATGCTCCACCTCCTTGAAAGTGGAGTATCTTCATAAATTATTTGGAATTCTTCTACTTGGGAGATGTGTCATTCCTCCCTTCCCCATTCATTCGTTTGTTCATTCATTCCATTGTGTATCAGTATGGCTTCATGAATATTTATTTTATATTTTGGATTACAGTCCAATACTATTTTATTATTCCAGCTACAAGTATGGCCACTGGGAGTTCTTTCAGCTGGTTCCTATGTCCCCATCAGTGTGTGTGTGTGTGTGTGTGTGTGTGTGTAGTACTTTTTGCACTTTCCTACTTTCTGGCACACAGAATGCTCCAGGCTGATCTTGTATTTATGTTTCCTGCTCCAGTCCTAGAATCAGCCATTTCTCCAAGAAACCCTGGTTCCTTTTCTTGGAGAACGATTATATTAGAAGCCAAGATCTGTGCACTAGATATGCTCATTGCTATTAGAGTGTTCTTGAAAAACAAGAATGTTCTTTGGGCTAAGATTCACTGTACAGTCCTAGTTGTGACCTATCCACTCAGGGTTCATGTCCAGCTTCAAAAACCAGTGTATTGAACGCTTTGGTATGTATCAGACACTGTTCTAAGGACTTTCTTATATGGTCTCTCTTTTAGAGTCTCAACAAACGCATGAGAGAGAACTTATCTTCAACTTATAGATAGTGATCCCAAGGCTTAAGAAAGCTGTTGCTTGTCTAAACTCACTTATCTCAGCTGAAAAGAGATAGAACTGAGATTTTTTAAATTAAATTCATTGAGGTAACATTGATTAGTAAAATTACATAGGTTTCAAGCCTACGATTCTATAATACATCATCTATTAATATATATTGCATTATGTACTCACCACCCAGAGTCACTTCTCCTTCTGTCACCATATGTTGACCCCACTGGCTCCTCCCCACCACCCTTACCATCTAGAAACCACTAAATTGTTGTCTGTGTCCGTGAGTTTCTCTCTTTGTTTGCTTGTCATGTTCCATTGTTGCTTTCAGTTTTCTATCTCACAGATGAGTGAAAACATATGATTCTTGACTTTTTCTGACTTTTTTCATTTAGCATGATAATCTCAAGATCCACCCATGGTGTCGCAAATGGCAGTGTTTCATCTTTTCTACGGTCCAGTAATAGTCCATTGTGTATACAGTCATCTATTGAAGGATACTTTGGTGTTTCCATGTCTCGGCCACCATAAATAATGCTGCAAAGAACTGGGATTTGAAGATCTGAGAATTTGTTCTATAGACAGCTGGACTCCTTATTTTTCTGAGTGCTTAACCCTTTTGTTTATAGTCATTCAAGAAAAGAATGAAATGGGTTTATTGGATTTCTTAGGCTCTAATTACATACTCTTCTTAATAGTCACCCCAAATATAACTGTACCACTTTTTTTGGTCCCATTTCTAACATGTTTGATATTATGCTTACTCTTCTTTCCTTTTATTACTGTTTTTCTTTCTTTCTTTCTTTGTAGTCTGGAGGATTCTTTTTGTTGTTGCTGCCGCTATTTAAACCACACTCTCAGTGTACCTGTTTATGTGGGACATTTTCTTTGTGTTAGTTGAATTATCACCTGGTTAATAGTCGGTATAAATACGAGGGCTGTCCAGAAAGTATCCAGCCATGTAATACGGAAAGTAGAGGCATTTATGGCTGGATTTTTTCCAGACAGCCCTTGTGTGTACCTTTTGAGTAAATGGGAAGGAGATAAGGAAGACAGTGGATGGGAGAAATGGATGGATGAAATTAGTGATTACAGTATAAATCGTGAAGCCCTCAGTAGGTGGTAGGTGGGGTGTCAGATTTCTCCGAGTTGACTTTTAAACTGATACCTCAGAAAACAGTAGAAATGAACGCTCCGCATCAGGGCAGGGGAGGAAACTGTCCCGTGTTCTGTGATCTCTCAAAGCCAAGGAGTTGACGTGAAGGAGGGGGGTGTGCTGTTCCTGACACTGCCCGGCCGGCAGATCTGGACTGGACCCCGGTGCTGACCGGGTCTGCTGGAAGTATTTCAGAAGCTGCACTGTCTGGGCTCAGAAAGTCCTGAGCAGGAATCCTTCATGAGCTTAGCAGACAGATGTTTCCGCTCTTCACCGAAGAGTCTTGTCTTTTTCTCTCTCTCCTTCTTAAGCCTTTGGCATCAGGTTTTTATTTCTTTTGTTATATTTTCTGTTTTGTTTTTGTTTTCAGAATTTCTCCCAGGGACAGTTGGGGACAGATTTGTGTCTTCATATTTGTAAGGAGTGGAGAAGCCTAACCAGATCTTTCTCATTTTGTCACAAGTCACCTGTGGTTTTTAATTTTAGCTTTGTTCTCACTGTAAAACTCAGTACAGTAGACTCTCAGGTTAACCGGCACCCATGGGGATGGGTAGATGCAGATAAATGTAAGTAGGCTCTCTGTTAACCAGAACACAAGCAATCAGCACTATCACAAGCTTGAGAGTCTACTGTAAATACTTTATTATGGACATAATCAAAGACAAAAATAGGTCATTTTTCAATGCCTTTACTTACATGTTAAAAAATAGTATATGTACATGGTAAACTCAAACTGTACAGAAAGGTCCTAAAATGAAAACTCCAACTTTCCAGCCCTCCTGATTTCTACTCTACTCCTCACAAGTAATCATCCACTCTTAAGTTTCTTACACACAGTTTCAGAAAAACTGGGGGAAACTATAGTTGCAACATATATGGTATCATTTGTTTCAAAATAAAAATCAAGATTTGCTCTGCTTGTTACTGAACTAAAGGAGTTCATTTGCCTGCACACATCAAAGCCCAAGAAGACATAAACAGGAGTTTTCAGCAAAGAAAGTAAAGGTTTATTTGGGGAAATGGCACCAAACCCAGAGACACAGGCGAGCTAGTGCTCTAAGACCCATCCCCCGATGGCATGTCCATTACGGATTGTATGGGGCCAAATCGCAAGCGACCATGGATTAAGGGTTAGGGGTCGTGCAGGGAGCTGATTGAATGGAGATGAGGCAAGGGTACTGAATCATTTCTTCAGGTCCTGAGGACAGTTCTGAGGTCTTTTCCGGGTTCCTTTGTCTGGTCTCATGGCAAAGTAGCCAGGGGCTTGTTCCACCTTAGGGCTCAGGAGCTGAATCATAACTTACATCAAGGTGTTATCTTCAGCCCGGAGTCCTGACCATGTGACCTTTACTCAGGTCAGGGCTGCTGGGTTCTGCTGCCTCTGGGGTTGCAGATTAGGCTAGGTCTCTGAGGGACATAGAAATGAAGGAAGGTGGAAGTGGGGAGAGAGATGATGATGATGATGATGATGATGTGATTTCTAGAGCTAGGATTTAAAACTAAATTCAATCAAATTCCTAAGAACCCTTGATTTTATGCTTACTGTTCTGCACCTTCCAGTACATCAAATCCTATTATATACAGTATTCTGTGCCTCCTTGCAAACATTTATTTTCACTACTGATTAAGCCACAACCCAAGCCCAGGTCTCATAAGCAGGACTCATGATAACACCTTACGGAAGCCTTTAAAACCCTAGGTCAATGTGCAGAGGGGCTATCTTCCAGTTAAAACCACCAAAAGTAAGTAATGAAACAAAACGATAGAACAAATCAGAGAGAAGTACGCTCCCAAACTAGAAAGGGAAAAATTGCACCCCAGACCCAATGAACAAGGGCAGAGCAGGGGCTGAGGCCCAGCACCCAGAAAGGACAGAGAACCGGCACCAGCAAGACTCAGACAAGTGCAGCTAGATTCTGTTTTTAAAGGAGACCAAAGGAGAAGTCACAACCACAGATAAAAAGGGAACGTGTTGAACTACTGGGGAAGTGCTAAATTTGTAAAGGGAGTACCGTGCTCATGTTTTAATAACTGCTCGAGACACTTTTCAAATAGGAATGGATTCTAATCAGAAGTAGAACTGACACAGTGTAACAATAACCCAAGTGTAAATAGACACTAATCTATTTAATCCAATAATCTATTTATTATTAATTAATCTATTATTTAATCCAGTAATCTAAGCACGCAGCCAACTGTATCATAAAACATACAACAGAAATTCTGCCTGAGCTGATTGGAGCCATAATGAGAAAAAGAATAAATAAAGTAAATGTGGCAAAATCTTTATAACCTTCGAATTCATATCATAAATCCAGTATATGAGGGTTTATTGTTCTGTTCTCTCTACTGTGGTGGATATTTGCAACTTTTAATAATAAAAAATTATTTAAACTTCTAAAAACAGAAAAAAGAGAGGAGTGTGATAAATATCATATAGAAATTCTAATATTTCTTTTCTTTACACCTCTGTGTTTTCGTGTACACTCCACCTTAGAGTCTACTGGTTTGAAGAGAAAATAGACCAAAGTGAGTGCTTGAAATATCTGAAATATCTGTTCTCTTAAATTGTACACTCTAACCAGAGTGGTCAGTATCAGAAACCCAAATTCTACCGAACAGCCCCCTTTTTAATCTATTCAGTCTATTTCATGATAATAGAAAAATAAAATGTCTTACAACAGTGAAGCACACACCCTATCATTAACTGGAACTCTAAGATGCTCGTTTAATAGCAAAGTCTGTTAGTAACTCCACTGCATAACAGCTACATTTTTATTCATGACCTTTCAGTTCATTTCTTTTGAAAGGGACTTTAATATTTTATTTCCTAAAATGTAAAAGTACCCATTAGATGAGTGCATGTCATATTCATACACTGATGGCCAAAAATAGGTAAATGTCAAAGAGATCACATTAGGTGGTGAACTTATTATACAACAAGTTGACAATGCACTGTAGAATTATATGCCTGAAACCTATGTAATCCTTGCTAACAGATGTCACCCCAATAAGTCTAACAATAAAAATGAATTAAAAAAAAATGTCAAAGAGAGAGAGAGAGTTGATTAAATTTCTAAAAGTTAGAATTATTCTCTTGTATATATTTAATTCAGCCAACCCTCTGGTCCTTGTAAACAACAGAAGAGAATACTCGCAGGCTTCGTCCAGGGTGAGGACATACCCAGCACTGGATATGTCAACCCAAACACATTTCAAAATTCCTCATACTTCCTAAAATATTCGTTTCATGTTCAAAGCCATTAATAACTTAATACCAGGTTTCAAATAAGTTCTTTATCTGATTTACTATCCCATAGTTCCTTTAACCTTCAAGATCCTGAAGCTCTAAGGATTCTCTAGAGAAGACTGGTTGTTGGAACAGAATGGAAGAAATAGAGGCCTTCAGATGCCCAGTCGGAGGAGCTAGAGCCTGTGTCAACAGCTCACACACACTATCAGCATAGACATTTTTGTCAGAAGTTATTTGCACACTGGATAACACTTTCCCCAAATACACCATGAACTTAGGAGCAAGAGAATAGGTAGATGTTAATAGAGGAAAAGTTCCACTTCATGTCCCGTTCCATTACCTCTTAGTTTCAGGGTGGAAGAAAGATTGCACCACAGCCCTCCAATAGAGTTTATATTTAGAGTTCTAATTATTTGAACAAACAAGTTAGATCTCGCTTGCTTGTACCATTTCATACCTTCAGCTATTTATCTTTAGCAATGAGATCGCGAACTCTGCTGAGTGACGATGAGATCGGTCCAGGTCAGCCTTTGTCGTTATGTGGGCTAGCATGTCTGAGGAAATTTATTTCTAATTATTAGAAGATAAAAGGGCAAATAATTTTGGAAGTCGGATACAGAAATACTTCTTTATCTCACCAGTGAGTGTGTTGAATATAAATGTTTCTTTTCAGAGAACAATAGAGTCTCACCTTTTACCTGAAAGAATATGGGTTAACGTCTGTCCTGACAAGGTGACACACACTGACGCGATGGCGGGCCAAGTCACCTGTGCTTTTTAAATGGGTTAATATTATAAGTTATATTTCTAAGTATATTTGACGGTAGTATATTATTGAATTTATAAGTTAAATGCCCAGGTGAAATGCCCCTACTGGAGGTTCAAAGGACCTCCTTATACTTTAAACCATAAATGTCAAGTTTTTTCACAAAGCAAAAGCAAGTATGATATAAATAAAATGGAGCTTGGATTCAACTAATTAAGATGATGCCCGTGCTGCTCTTAGTAATACAGCTTTAGAAAATGATTTTATTTTACTAGGGTTTTGTTTTCCTTACTCGTAAAATGAGGGGGTTTGATTTAATGATGATTAAATATTCATTATCATTTAACATTGTATGGTTTCAAATGGGAGAAAAATATACCCATATTTATCATACTTAGGTGATAAAATTATTTTATATGGAGTTGAGAGCATGTTTTCATGTTAAATGGCCACTTTCAGAGCTCTTATTGATCAGAACATAGAGTTTATTTTGAGAAGGATTAAGACCTGGACTCCAAAAATGGCTGGGTATTCGGGGAAGTGATCGTATATTATGTATACAGTTTCTGCTCGATGCAGTGGGTATCAGGAAGTTGTCAGAAGTTCCCAGAGAAGCAACATGCCAAAAAAATAGCATCTGGGATAAACAATATTTTAACCTTTACATGTGAGGTAGACTTAGGAGAAAAGAGTCAAAGCAGTCATTCTAAGGTTGTAAACTTGAAGAACCAAAGAAGTCTTCGTATTTATATTGAGAAGGAATGATTATTTTCTGTTGTCTAGGAGGCAACAAATGTCCAACTCAAAATGTCTCTATGGGCCATTGGAAAGAGGATGAGAAGTATAAATGATCTATACTTATCCCCCTGTATTTAAGTGGTAAATAAAAATAGAAAGGTAGATTTAGCCTGGGAGGAAACATGGAGGTGGATCAGTGGCGGGGCACTGGACTGAACTGTGGGGGACGTGCTCGGTTAAAGAATATAAAAGAGCAGAGACAAGGACAAAAAAATACTCAGGGAAGTAAGAGGCGAACAACAGACCCAGCATCCTGGATGCAGGAGGAATTTTGCCAAGAAGGAAAGGAAAGAGGGAAGAAATGAGCAGTCCGAGGGATTAAAAAGTAAAGAAAAATAAAATCGACTTTGACTGGAACTTTTAGGATTGACTTTCACAGGAACTGTGTTACCTCACTCTCCAGTGAACATCCCTGTGTGGTACCTAGAAGCATTTTTCTTATAGTCTCATAAATGAGAAACAGAGGCTTAGAATATTTTTAGGGATACACAGAGGCAGGATCTAAAGGAGTTAGAACTGCTGAGTCTGAATCCTATTCTTTAACTGTATAGGAAATAAGAATCCTTGAAAGTTTAAGGAGAACTAGGTGGCTGAGGAGGTCTGACACAGGAAGGTGCTCTTTCCAGGTGTTCCCTTCAGCAACGCGACAACCCAAGGACCGGGGAGAGGGCGCCTCTGGCTAGAGTTAGACAGCATGCGGTGCCCCACAGGGACACTGCCAGGATGACTGATGTTTTCTGCCATAATAAGAAAATAATTTGTATGTTCTATTTAGAATGTGGTTAACGGTTTAAATATCTTAATGTTATTAAGGTACTGGCATTTAGTATATTTGTAGTGTGGGGGTCCCAACATATATATAAATGCCTTCTACATTCACAACTCAAATTGAATCCAGAGCAATAGAAACCTAAAGGTAAACCATAAGCCTCTAAGATTGCATGGTCTGAAACTATTAACTAAATGGGAAAGCTCTCCAAACATGAGCATATCCAGTGCTATGAGGGATTTATTATCAAATTTTGTCACCATAACAGCATCACACATCATTGGAAAGAGAAATAGAAGAAGTTCCCAGTAACTTTTTTCTGTAAGTTAATGTTAAGAGAAAAATATGAATTTATCTTAAGCAAAAATAAAGACTTATTTATTGTGCATCTCCTAGATTTTGTATATGTATTATTTTTTCAGTTACTACGTACTATCTGATAGTAGGACACAAGAATGTTTTTTCTTTTAGCTAATTCCTTTGGTACCATTTTGTGATATCTTTTGTCTTTTACAATTTCCCCACTTTTGTTTCCATGGGGACAGGATCGGTCAGAAGTTATTTGGGACTCTTTTAGAATGCTGAATCCAGGATTCCTAATTAGGGTTCAGGCATTTATAGCTTAATTAATATGAGTCTCTGTGTCATATCTTTTGTCGACATAACAAACATCCAAACCTGTAGAGAAATTCTGTGTTTATTTGAGCCAAACTGACAACAACTGCCAGGAAGCAAAATCTCAATGGATTAGGAAAATGCTCTGGAGAATGGCAGTTTTGCAGCTTATTTTATACATTAGAATCAAAGGAAGAGATACAAAGGGGTTTACATGAACATAGTTTGCTGGTAGAGTAGGGAGGCAGGAGAAGGCGAAGCAGGGCAATCTCTGGGATCGATAAAAAGCAAAATGGAGAGACCCGTACTTCTTTTCCATTAGTGGGTACTGGATGATCTGCGGGCGACAAGACCACAATGAGGGATTCTGTGGTAACCTGCTTTGGTGTGGTGGGTTGTGCCCTGAGGGGCCTGGAAAATGAGATTATGCTGACATTTCAGAGGTATGTTATCTTAGATGCAAAAAGACGTAGACAAGTTCCCTTGAGATAAACATGGACCTTTGTCAAGGAAGCTACGTGCTAAGACCCACTTTTAGTTGGGAATCTTTATGTTCAGACCATCCTAGGTGGTTACTTTGGACTCGGAGTTTGTAGGGTCCGCCATGCAGGCCTCCCGTGAGCTTGTCAGGTTTAGTGTGTGGCCCCTTTTTCATACACACTTTGAGGATGGGGTATGATTTCCCAATAGGTTTGCATTTTCAAAGATTTGTATCAGATTTACATCAAAGAGCGTTAAAATCACTTAAAAATGTGGTAGAACATGTCTAAAAAAATGAAATATTTTTAGGCATACTATTCTTGACAGATAAGAAAACTTAAGAGATACCAGTTATCCCAATTGAACTCATCAACATTGGTGAAATTTTTCTTAGCTGAAAATGTTAGCCTTTGAACTACAGCATATTGTGACTAGGAAGAATTACATTGGGCTTCTATCTAGAGCAGCAGGAAAAGTCAAGAGAAGTAAGATAGAAAAAGAACAGAATTGAAAAACCTCCAAACAGTACCAAAAAGTTCTTCAGCGAATCCTGTGTCCTCTCCAATACCTCCTTTGTAGTTTTGTTGTGAGAGCAGGTACACTAGGGCAATGTAACGTAGATTACAGGTTTTTCTCTTAAAAATTAACTTTATGGTCATGTTACATCAGCTGTATAGGTGGAGAACACCCTCAGTTTATAAACAAAGCTTTCAAGTATGTTAGCCGAGAGAAAATTCAAGGAATTCAATAGGGAATTCAGTAGGGAACTTGGAACAATTACTGCCCCAAGGGGTGTTGTGGGGTTTTGGCCGGCCTGTTCGATTGTCACAATGATGGGTGGGTGCTATACGTTTTCTGGGCAAGGTCCAGCACTGATATATATCTGTGTGCCAGACAATGTTGTAAAATAAAAACCTTCCCAGGATCCCTCAGCTTTCATCCTTCCTGACTTTCCCAAGTCCCACTGCATGTTCATATAAGAGAAAACTTTATAAATATCTCAGCCTGTAACTTATACTATTTTACCTATAAACATAATGTTTTTCTTTGCAAAGCCTTACTATGTAACTAAATATATAAATTTCTATAATAAATACATACAAACACATAACAGGTTATGTTTTTTATAACTTTTATTGTAGAATGGTGAAGGGGCATCAAAAATTTATTATAAAAAGAGGTTCTGATTATGTTAAGAGCCCACCAATTAAAATAAATTAACGCAAATTACTTGTATTTCATCACTGCAAATTCTTCAGTTTGTGGCAGTTGAAGACAAGAAATGTGTAATATAGTCTATTTTTAGGGAATCGGTTTTTCTCTTTCCAAGGATCATTTTTAGCTGATATGAGAGCAAAAAATTAAATGAGAGGAAAATGTTAATGACTACAAAATCAAAGAATAATTGTCCCTGCATTGTGTGTACGTTTCACTCAAGTATGTGTGTCATTTTTTTTCCTTTTGTATGTAGTTAAGGTGACAATAGCTTAGAGTTATGCAGTATCAAAATTAGTTTTAAATTTTTGTACAAAAAGGCTATAAACCTTTAATATTATCAAAAAATGTTAAAATATAACTAAAATTTAGTAGTTTAGTTTAATCCACCTAGTATTATTTGTGGGTCTAGTATGCCAAATGCTGTGCTAGATTGAAAAATAGATAGTTTACACTTTATTTAAAATACATTTATGCATATAGTTTATACCAAATGTAAAATACAGTAAATGGAGTTGACATATCTGAGTTCAAGACAAAACATGTCCAGTTTTGTTTACAATAGACATTTAATTGTCTCCTATCATGTATTCAGCATGATATATGTACAAACATATGTCAGAGAGTTTCTAACATCATTGTGTTCCTAACACTATCCAATGGAAGAAATCGGTTTGTAAAGGATAGTTGGAATAATAAAGAAAAAAAGAAGCCTTATAAAAAGTGCTATGTCAGCTAGAAGAAGGGCTGACTATGTGTAGAGGGACAGAGGGGCCAGGGAAGGTTTGACCTTGCCTGGCACTCGAGTCGGGCATTGAGTTACACATAGAAGTTCACTGTTTGTCAGGGGGTTGTTGGAGGGGAGGGATTCTAGCAGACAGAATGGAAAATGCAAAGGCCTGTGGAGTGCAAAGAGCAGTGGTAGCCCCATGCTAGGTGACTGGAGCATAGGGTTTGCAGGAGGTAGGGATGGAGGGGGAGGCTGGAACAACAGGAGCCAGTTCTGAAAAGCCATTTGGAGGAATTTGGAATTTATCCTGAAGGGAAGAAGCCTCTCAAGAAAGCTGACTATGATCAGATTGTATTCCAACTCTGGTAGGAGTGAGGCAGATGAATTGCAAACTTGTCCACATCTATAATCACCCTTAGCTGTTGCCCTCCTGAATCAAAGGAATTAAAAGCTAATTTCTTACCTGTTCACATGATGCTGTTCTTCCAGTTTCCTTGGGTCCTTTGCTTCAGCATATTATCCCCTCTCTCATACATCTTCAATTTATCTTCATTATTTAAGAGGGGACTTGAAGATTTTTTAGGGAACAATTTTAATGGAGGGGAGACAAGAGCTTCAACTCCTGCCCATATACCCACCCCCTCCAAGTGAGGGCTTTGTACAAAAGGGTAAAGAAAACTGAATAAACATGTCTTTGTTCTTGAGAATATAGACATCCCTCCAAGGGATGTTTAAAGGGGAGTGATTGACTATATGAGGTTGTTCTAAACCAGCTTTCTTATAACATCATTGACTATGGGAGCTTTTTAAAAATTACAGTGTATTGCTAAATCTCCAAAAGAAACTCCTAAAATGTAAATATATAAAGCACACTTGTATTAATGTATCACTGTAATTCATTATGATCCTTGTATTAGAGTTCTCCAGAGAAACACAGCCAACAGGATATATAAAAAGATTTATTTTAAGAAATTGGCTAATGTGATTAAGGAGGCAGGCAAGTCCAAAACCTGCAGCCTTCCAGCAGGCTGGACATGCAGAAAGACCCCATACTGCATGCAGTTCAAGTCCAAGGCTGTCTGCTGGCAGAATCCCCTCTTGCTCCAGGGAGGTGTCTTTGATTCTCCTCAGGACTTCTGATTGGATGATCAAAGAAGTCCTGAGTAATCCGCTTTACTCAAAGTCCACCAATTTACATGATAATCTCATTCAAAAACAGCCTTACAGAAACATCTGGAATGTTTGACCACATAGCTGTGCAACGTGGCCCACTCAGGTTGCTATGAAAATAACCATCACAATGCTATTTTCAATTGCATGTCAAAACATTGAAAAAGCAAATAATTTTATTAAAAAAACACTTCTTACTTTGCATTATTAAAGTTAGAATTTTTATTAAATTTATTTTTACTTTTAAATGACAAAGATATTTTAAAAACAGGAGCGCTGATTTATGGCATTTAAAATCGCATTTTAGGTAACTACACAGCAAGATATTTTAGGAGTTGACTTATTTTTAATATCGAGTATACGAGTATTCATGTTTAATTTTTTCCTTGAAGCATACTATGAAAATTGATTCTGCATAGTAGTGTTGTGATGAACTAAATAGTTTTAATTTCAAATCAGCGGCTTCAGAATCTTTCATTGTTTAATCTTGTGCAGCTCATCTCTTAATTTTAAAAATTAAGCGTTGCTCTTTATCGTTGACTTTCATTTGCTCCGTAATTCACTTCCATTAATTTGGTGAAAATTTTTTAGTGTCTGCTATACATCTAAAATTATTCTTGCCCACTGGGCTATTGGTAAAGAAAATCAAGGCCCCTGCACTCAATGCATAAGTACATATGCATTGACATGCATATATGTGTTAGAAGAGGAGAGGTGCTGTGGAAAAACGTATCACGGCAGGATTAAGGGCATCAGGCCTTTGGAAGGGAAAAGGTCAGATGAGGTGGGATTGTGATATTAAATAGAGCAATCATAGTAGAATTCATTAAGGAGGTGGCTTTTGAGCAAAAGTGTGAAGAAATGAGGGAATTACTAGAGATCTGCAGGAAGAGGCTTCCAGGCAGAGGAAATACAGCATGGCCTGTTTGGAGGATCATCAAGGAGGCCAGTGTCCCTGGAGTAGAGAGAGGGGAGAGTTGAGGACAGGAGGTCTAAAAGGCCATGAGATCAGATTGTGGAGGGCCTTCGATGCCAGTGTCAGGACTTTTACCTTTACTCTCGGGGAAACAGAGAACTAGTCCAAGGTCCTGAGCAAGACAGTGCCATTACGTGATTCAGCATTTTACAGGTTCACTCTAGAGGGTGAGTTGAGATTAGATTTTAGAGGGGCTGTATAGAATGGAAGGCCAGTCGGGAGTGATCCAGGCTGGAGATGATGGGGCTCAGGCCAGGTGGTAGCCATGGAAGTACCGTAGTGAGAAGCCATCAGATTCTGAATGTATTTTGAAGGTAGAGCTAACATGATTTGCCGATGAATTGGATACGGGCTATGGTAAGTGGAATCAATAAGGATAACGCAAGGTTTTTGGCCAGAGCAACTGGAATAATCATCCAAGGTGGGGGAAGGTGGAGCAGGTTTAGAAAGAAAGACAACTTTTGGACATGGCGTTAGAAATGTCTGTTAACCCTTCAGGTGGTGAGGTTGAATAGGCATTTTGACGTGAGTCCAGGTTGAGCAGACAGACATCTAGGTAGGGGCTATATATTTAGGAGTTGTTAGTGTCAGGGAGTATTGAATACCATGAGCCTGGATCACATCATTAAGGACAAAAGTACAGATAGAGAAGAGGATATGACCAAGGACAATATCGACTCTGAGAAAGTGTTCTGGACACTTAGTGCAGAACGTGTATGGAGGAGAGTGTGTCACATTAAGGTAGTTAGGGAAGACTTCATCATAAATCATGTTTTACAGATGATAAAACACAGCTCAAAGAGGCTGTAACTGTCCCAAACATGTCATAGCAAGGATGAAAAAAGAAATAGAATTTAAACCCAGGGCTTCCCACTCTGAGATATTGTAATGAAAGGAAGTCATACTGTTCATTTTTAAAACAAAGAAAAAGATATAACTCCAACTAGTCATTTTCTGTTTTTATAATCCATCCTAATGGATTATGAAGCTGAAGTTTCATCACCACATTGCATAAAAAGCAACGTGGAGTGAGTGGAGAAGGAGAAAGATGAGAGACAAATATTCAAAGAATCTACTGTGTGCCAAGAACCAGGCTAAGCAATTACATACTGTATTTAATTTAATCTTTACAATGAATGAAGAAGGCATTATTACCAGTTTTATCTTACCTAAATGAAAATGAAGGTTTAGAAGGTTAGGGCTATAGCTTGCCCAGGGCTATATGAGTAGTAAGTAATTCATAGCACTGGGTTTCCTCTCCATCAGTTATGATTTCCTAAAGACAAAGATTGTTTTTGTCTATAATAGACTCACTCCCCTTTCCTCACCCATCTGTACTTTAATGTTGTTTTTTGTTTATTTCAGATAATATTTAGTCAAAAAGTCAAGCTGTTGAAAATGGTGTTGATGTGCAATACTATTTAGTTCTTTATCCCAGTGGGTGAGAAATCAGTTCTGATACCTCCTCATCAAACCTAAAGTGCTAAGACTGACTACATGATTTAAAAATACCTGGTTGATTCTGTCGCAAATCCAGTCATTCGAAGGCTATATAGGACAGCAAACAGCCCTTTTTGCCTAGATTATGTTATGACTATTAGACTTTCACATGCCATATTTGGACACAAATAACTTGGTCAATCTTTTTAATACTTGATATGAACAAGTTTCAGAAATTGGATCTCTAACATTACATACTCATTTCCTGACCATTCTAAGGTGGAGTTCGGAGGGTCCCACTGATTTGAATGCATGCAGATTATTTTAGGCAGTTGGAGCTGCTGGAACAAAAGTACTGTAGACTGGGTGGTTCCAACAAGAAACATTTATTTCTCACAGTTGTGAAGGCTGGAAGTCTGAGATTAAGGCACTGGCAGATTGGCTGTCTGCTGAATCTGGTTTCCTAGTTTCAGACTGCCAACTTCCCCTTGTGTCTTCACATGGCTTATAGAGCTGGCTAGCTCTCTGGCGTCTCTTTTACAATACAAGGGCACTAATCCCGTTCATGAGGGCTCCATCCTCATGACCCAGTCTCCTCCCAGCAGCTCTGCCCCCTAATACCCCACCACATGGAGCGGGGTAGGATTTCAATATATGAATTACAGGGGAGACACAGACATTAAGCACATAACACAGATGTTTCATTCAATCATTTCTTCTACTGTTGTACTTGACTGACCCTAAAAATTGCATTTTGCTGTTAGCTCACAGTTGGATGTAGTAGGACCAGTTTTGAAGTAAAAGAGTAAGTCAGAGAACTGTCTTTACCAAAAGAAAAGAGAAATTATAATACTTGGATTTAAAGCACCCGAGAAGTCAGGGTAACTGCTTTTGAGCAATCTTGCCTGACAGTTGTAAAATACAACCATTAAGCCATGCCAAACCATTGTTTTCATGTTCTGCACTTCAGAATAAATGGTTCTTGTTCCTCTGGCTTCCTGAAGACTAATCAAAGGAAACATGAAGCAACAATAAGCTGGGAGGGTCTCCCTTAGTTTTCAAATATCTTCTGGAAACATTTATGGTAATAGAATTTAATTAATAACATATGTATGAAATGTAAGGGCTAAAGTTTTTGTGAATCATCCATCAGGAGAGTGGAAAAATAAAATTCATACAACCCTCAGATTTTAGGAACTGAGAGAGATAGTGTGAGCGAGCAGGCACTAAACTGTTGGTCACATAGAATCCTTAGTATTTTAAAGGTTGAACTATCAGAGAATGGATTCTGGTGACCACTTTATTGTGGGTAGTCAAATCTAGAAAGCTAAATAAACTCATTCATAAGGAGAAGTCCATAATGGCATTCCGAGATGGATTATTGGAACCCTTACTAAGAAACACTAAACAACAACAAAAATTTCTTCCTCCTAACTTTACAAAATGTGCTTACATGGCTAGGCCCTCGCCACCTCACCTTGAGTGAGACACTTACCCTCTCTCCAGCCTCACATCTGTCAAATGAAGACGTTAACACAGTGGAGTCACATTTTACTTAGATGCTGGGTTCTTAAGGGGAAAATTTATTCACAGTCAAATCACCCTTGTATTCTGTAGGTCATCATTAACTCACCGGGACATCAGCCGCGGATTGCTCTAAAGTTAAATATACATCTTCTGTTTTTTCTTGCAGTTTTATGTGGCTTCCCCTTCTCTGAAAATAGAGTATCAAACTCTCATTAAGAGGAAGGTCACCAGAATGCCCTGTTTGAGAGACTAGAAGGACATGTCTATGTGTCTGTCTCCCCTTCCCCCTTCCCCTTCCGTGCCCACCCCTCTCCCTACTCTCTAGACTTTCTGTGTTGAGTGACAGTGAGGTAGATGCACAGATTATCTAACTCCCAATTCCTACCTCATTGGGTTACTTTCTATCCACATAAATATTCATCCATAATAAATACTGGGTGGTTCAATTTTATTCATTACTGCTAGCCCTGTGCATCATTTATATGGCTGTTAGTGTACTAATTGTATGTCAGTGATTATCAAAATCACATGGTTGTTAAGTTTTTTTTATTTTTGAAAACTTGTGAAATAATTTATATCCACAGTTTTTATAACTTGCTTTTGTGCGTGGTACTCTCCGTAACGTATTATAATATCAAACATAGAACCTCTAAAACATGTTAATTTTTCCTAATCAGTTTTTAATTAAAAGTGTTAATTTAAGCAACACTTTTATAGTAAATTTTAAAATTGGGGCAGTGGAAACAAGTATTTCTTTTTAGTCAAACCAGATTATTTTACATGAGTGATAGACAATATAAAAACTTTTATTCTTATACAAGTTGGAGGGGAAAGAAACACAAAGGTTTCATTTGACTTGAGTGGGAGTTGTTAGCAGCTATGGAAATAATCATCTTTTAACATCATTTTAGGAACTTCTGCCAGTGACTCTGGCACACACCCATACTATTAAAGAGGTTTTGTAACTAACTTTAAAACAATTGTTGACCTCAACCAGTGGACCTACATGACAATTTGTTTTCCTAATTAACTTATCCTGGAAAAGTGAAGAAAAAATAAAAATCAGTTCAAGAAAGCAGCCAACAGAGGCTGTTCCTAGCATCTGTTAGTGAAATGTTGATACAAAAGCCAACATTTTGTTTTCATAAAAAGAGTTATTGGGTGCAAGTTTAAAAAAACAAAACAAAACTGAATTCCAAGACTAGAAAGGCTGAAACAAGGTAGAAATCTTATCATAAATAAAATTTTTTTTAATTTAGGACTTTCTGTTTAAATAAGTTTAAAATAAGTAACCACATGTTTTAATTATTTTTATTTAATTAAAAGAAAACCTTGAAATAAATAGAATTAGATGAAGCAAGGTAGAGGAAGATGTTTAAAGTAACAGAAATAAATATTCAGTCACCAAAGAATACTACCTGTTTATTAATTAATTAAAACTAATCCTCATTATAATTTTATTGCCTTTATATAAAGCTTTGCCAGTTCAACCAATCCTCACTTTTTTAATGTCTGCAACGCATTTTATTTTCTATTCAAATACATACTGATGATGAAATCTGAGGTTAATAACTGTCATTTTCCATAGAACTTTTAAAGTGATTTTTGAAAATTTAAGACATCTTTCTCAAAGGAAGTTCAAGCAAGCAGAAAAATTAAAAAGGAAGGAAATTATTTAACCCAGTCTTAAATCTTCTACTCTCACATTGGCCTAACATTTGCCTCAAATGAAAGAAGACCCAAGCCTCCAAAAGAAAATAAACAAGGAGTCGTTTAGTAGGTAGGGCCGTGTTTAAAAAGTTCAAAGATAGGATGATGTGGTGAGAACAAAGATTATCTTTTCCTATTTTGCCAAGATTTTTCCCTCACTGGTTTCTAGGGAATATGAACCTTCACTGTGTTGTCTAAAAAGTACTAAAATAGTTAAAAAAAAAAAAATCACAAGAAACGCCAGTCCTAATTGGAAATTCTCTGAGGGCACTAATGTACACGTTGCTGAAGGAGAAAAGAGATTTGTTCAAAGTGTGCCTTGAAGTTTCACAGAATAATGGTTTGGAATTGGACCCGTGGGTAAAAACATTCCTATCACTTAAATTTAGGTGGATGCAACAAGAACACATGTGGCCCTGTCTTTTCTCCAGCTCACTGGAGAGGAATCTGGCTTAGTCTCCTCCCTTCCTGTGCTCTCTGAAAATCCAGACCCTCCCTACCTTTGGTCCCTACAAAACTAAACTGAGGAAGGAGTGGAAAAGAAAGGAGAAAGGTGGTGGGGGTGGTGTCCAGAGGAACGTGGGACATTTTCTGGTATTTGACAGAAGTGAATGAAAAGTATGTGTGTAGGGGGTTAGGGTATTTAGAAAGATTGTGTGGATCCCTTCATGATTTTTGAAATACACAAGTCAAAGGGTTATTTTGAAATGACTTTGGTGGTCCTGACAGCTCTCTTAAGATTGAACCACATGGGTCACTGCTTTATGCAAATATATTTATAGCTGTCAATTAAAAGGATTAGTTCAGTCCTACATTCTTCATATAGACACCAAGTTTGCCAGTTTCCCTAATGAAGATGTTTACAAAATTAAAAATAGAGAACCTGAATAGTTGAAAAATGTTTGACAGAGAAGCTGGATATTTGAGGCCTGTAGATTTTTGAGCTTTTCTTTTCACAATTAGATTGGCTGTCCATGCTTCTAAGGGAGAAAAATAAATAAATAAATAAATTATATATATATATATATATATGTATGTATATATATGTATATATATGTATATATATGTATATATATGTATATGTATGTATGTATATATATTCAGAATAGCACGTTCCTTAGGGGTGATAAAGTCTAACACAGTGAAAAGCTTCATTTACATGTTAAGTACATATTGATAAATAAATCAAAGAAAAGATCCTATGTTGTATGAAAGATTTTTCTTTCCTTCCCAGAAGTATAATAGATATTTTCATAGTTAAGAAATTCTGGGGGGTTCCCTGGTGGTGTGTAGTGGCTACACAGCTCTTACCGCTGTGGCCTGGGTTTGATTCCCACTCAGGGAACCAACCAAAAAAACAATTCTGATAAGAATTTCTCATAGGAACTTCAAAATCCTCGAACTCATGGTTCTTTGCCCTTCTATAGTCTATTTGTTTATTTCTATTCCTGGTTCTTCATACCAGCCTAATAGTAAGTCTAGAGCAATGGTTTTTAGAAAGGTATGATTTCTCCACCTCTTTCCTTAGGGGACCTTTGGCAACATCTAGAAACATTTTTGGTTGTTATGACTTGGGGTGCTGTAGGAGGGGGGATGTTACTGGCATCTAATGGGTAGAAGCCAGGGATGCTGTAAAACATCCTACAGTACACAAGAGCAAATAAATGGTAGTTGAGTCAATGAGATTATAAGAGATTATATAGAAAGGAGTTAGTTGAGTCAGAAAAGCAGTTTCTGGATGGACGGATAGATGGATGGATGGATGGATGGATGGATGGATGAATGGATGGATGATGGATGGATAGAATAAACAAGTAGGCACAACCCACAAAGCAGACAGAATAAAGGCTCAAAGATGTCATGTCACACATCTAAACAAGTCAGAGTCAGATGTCATAGATCAAGTAAGATAAAAACTGGGAAGTTTCCTTTGGATATGGCAACAAAGAAGTCATTTTTGCCTTGGTGAAAACAGGGTCTGTAAATCATATGAAGACAGAAAATAATAGCATGAGCAGAGAAACAGCATTTCTAGTAAATTACAGAAACATCTTCAAGGAATCACCATCTTTGCATTTTTATGATCAGTTTAATTTCGTCTTAGGTTATTGTGTGAATAATGAAAGACAGCAATTGAATTGTTTTGCCTAAATTGTTTACTCAAGGTAACCAGCAGGAACGCTTTGCATTATTCTCATTTTGAAATAATTTATACCAGTTCAATATTGTATACCTATAATACATTCCCAAAAGGATTGTTTGCCTTCAGGAACACTTCATTAGTGTCATTTGCTGGATTCTTCTCATTAGTATACAATAATGAGTGGTATAATTTATTCATTCAATAAATATTTATTGTGCCTTGCTTTATGCCAGCCACTGTTCTAGGGACGTAGGCTGTATCAGAGAATATAACAAGGAAAACTCTTCCCTTACAGCATTGGTATTTTAGAAACATATACTTATAGGAAGTGATTTAAATTATTTTTAAACATGGTCATTAAACTGGACTGTAGAATGATATCTGTGACACAAAGTGATACATATCAAAGATTGAATTAGATAGTTTTAATTCTTAGTTCTGTCACTCTGTTGTTTTAGTCTTAGTAATGCCTGTTCATAAGGTATATAAATGTCTGATCACTGTGTTCTAACCTGATATTAATATAATATTGTATGTCAATTGTAATTAAAAAATAAATTTTAAAAAATTTAAAAGAAAACAATGCCTAGCATACCAGATCACTCTGCATATTGAATTTTATAGAATAAAAACAAAAGTATGTATAAGCACTTTTTAAAATGCAAATTTTGTATAAGGTTATGGGAATGATATCATCACCATCATCATCATCACTGTGTAACTGTCAGATCATAGTAGCCATCATAATCACCGTAATGACTCATTTTTATATGATTTAGGTATAGTCAGGAATAAATTTGTAAGGCAACCTATACCCTTGAATGAGGTGCTAAAAATTACTAGCTTTTATTTGAGGGACAATAGCCTGTGACACCAGATTGCATATTAGCTGAACTAAGGATGTAAACTCTTATTTAACAATTGGGCTTGTGGGAGTGTGTTGTCTGTGGTGGAGCCCTAATAGATTCATGGGTTCTGCTTTGGGAAATGCTTAAAGGGCAAAACCACAATGGAAAATATGGAAGAGACATAATGGTTTGGGTTTGGCTTTGTCTTTGTTATTTTGATACTGTTAAATTTAGGTGTTATGAATTGTGTGAAACTGTCACCAAACTTGAGGCCAGTTTTAATATTGCATCCCATTCACACATTTAAAAATGGCCTTTTGTACAATTGTAATCATCCTGTCTCTTTTAATCTTCCAGATCATAAGGCCTGTGGATTCTCTGCCCCAAAAGACCATAAAGTGGTCACAGCAATTGAGTATCAAGGTAGTGTACCTTCCTGACTTTCATGGACTGTGTGTTTAAATGACTCACGATAATGACCCCTGTGATGTTATCCTTCTCTTTGTCCGGACCCTCTGCCTCACCTCACACTAACTCGTCTGCCTAAAATGCCCCTCCCTGCTGCTTCCGCCTTGAGAACTCTTTCTCTGCCCCGTCAGTGGAAACTGGGCATTCGTCAGTGGAAATTGTGGACAATCGATGAAAGACAGGATGCACAAAGATGGTCTCTTATTACGTAAATTATCTGCAACAAAGCAAATCCAATTTGTGAAACTGGGAGATGGAGACCTTGCAAAGTTTCCAGTCAGCTAAACATGGTGAATGGCAATCAACACTGCAAACCCCACTCTGCTCAGTGTATTTAAGATGACATTAACATAACCTATTTGAGGTGCCATTTTGTTATTTATTTTAGTTTCTTAAAATTTTTATAAAGAGGAGTTGGTACTGAATGGGTGTAAAATTTCAGTTTTGCAAGGTGAAGAAGTTCTAGAGATTGGTAGCCCAACACTGTGAATGTACTTAATACTAAATTGTTAAGGTGGTAAACTTGAAGTTATGTGCGTATTCTCAGAATTTTTAAAAAACGTAAAGGCTCTGATAAACAAGAAAACACTTACCAGGGCTTGTATAAGTTTACTTCAAGCCTTATAGCGAATACTTTTCCAAAGGATCTTTTATCTGTGAATAGAACACAATTAATAATACTAGGCAAATAGAAGAGCAGAAGAAAGACTTTCTTAAATGTGATGCTTGTTCAGGCCAGAGATTGTCGACCTTTAAGAGACAAGTCCTGAGTGTCTTCTGGCATGTCCTGGGTTCCTGGGTTTGAAGGGGAGAGACAAGGAGTCACAAAGAAACCTGGGATGGCAGGAATGAAATGAAGAATTTCACCACTGTTTACACGAGCACCTAGCGCATCGGAAGTGTTACACGTGCTTGTTCAGTAACACTATGCTATACTAAGAACCAGCCCATCGTTTCAAAATAATAAATCACTTAATAACAAGTCACATAATTATTTACGTTTATCAGGTTCTTTTAAGTCCTAATATTTTACACAATGAAGCTAGTAAAACACTCACTCTTTTTCATGACTTAGTGTTACAGGAGGGGAGGTGGGAAGAGGAAATGAATGATTGGGAGTAATTCGGGACTACAGAGCGCACTGAGAGGACCGATAAACAGGGCTGGGCAGGGTGCCATGGGGACTGGAAAGCCCAAAAGAGTGAGCAGAGTGAGAGGAAAAGATGGGTCACGACGTGCACGAGGGGCGAAGGAAGTGAATTTCTCTTACTTCTTACTCTCCTGGTGGTTCTTACTGTTGACTCCAACTAGATACCACGTGCAGACATCACTGGTCCCCAGGCCCTAGGATGCCAAAATTATACTCTTTAGTCTTACATTAATTTTTTGAAAATGTATTAAGGTGAAATTCACATGAACATAAAATCCACCACGTTGAAGCAAACAACTCAGTGGCATTTAGTACACTGACAATGTTGTGCAACCACCGCCTCTATCTAGTTCTGAAACATTTCTATCACTGCCAACTAAAACCCTGTACCATTTACATTGCTTTTTAATGTGCATTTTTTAATACAGGAAATCCTTCTGTAATTTTTATATTCAAATGTTAGTCTTATTTATTCCCAAGTAAGTATTTTCTATTTTTTTGTTTGTTTTATCTTTGCTCCTTTTAATTAGGAATTACATTTTGATTCTATTTTAGTCACCCCAACTGGGCTCTCCATAAAGCAAAAAAAATTTCTATCTCCTTCCACATTTTACTTTTAGGATATTGTATGCAGGAACTTAATTTCATTTAAAGTCTAAAATATTTTATGGCTTGTCTATATGTGTGTTCCACCCAGTTCATTCCATTTTTTTTTTTTTGTCTCATGTCTCTATGATGTCAATAAATCGTGAATTAATTCCTTCTTTTTAGGGCACTGCTCTGTATCACTTCCCGTAGTGGTGCCAAAAGCAGAACGAGACTGAAATGAAGGCACCTGCCAGCCCTATAAATTATTTACACAGCCTCATGCAGAGAGTGTCCAACCCCGAGAGCTATAAATCAGAGCTTAATAGCGTGCTTTTCTCTATAGAAGTCATTTCTCGTAATTCCTCAGAACTACTTTGGTGGTAACAGTTCTCTTCTTGTGTTACGTAAAATGTAATGATTTTTAACGTGAGCACAGAGAATGACATCAAAAGATAGCAGTACTGAATCCCAGGAGAATTAGGATTCACAGTGATTGTATGGGAGTCCCAAAAGTGACTATTGCTCTGCCAAAGAGTTGTTGCTAACGCTTCTTCTAAACAAGGGATTATCTTTTTTCAATCCAAGTGAAACATATTTTTGGCAATGAAATAACATCTTAACGGAACAACTTGGTGCATATTTTCATTTCAATAGGCTTATTTTGAGAAAATGTGATTTTTATTGCTATGTTATTTTCTTTGCTGTCTCAAACAGAAGTAACATTTTAGTTCAAATATGAGTGAGTTTTAGGTAAATTTGTGATGGTGTAAAGTATGGATTTCTGTTATGTCAAGGCAAGCTTACAGCCAGGAGAAGTTTCTCAGGGATGAAATTCATAATGACCACGTATGAAACGCAGGCTATATGGAAAGTACCAGGGCACCCACGTGTATAAATGCGTGCGCTCTTCTCATCCTTACAACTTTGCAAGATAAATACTGTTTCGTCCCATTTTACAGATATGAATATAATGTTCAAAAAAAGTTCAGTAATTTGCCAAAATGACATACTTAGTGTTCTATATGGCCCAGTTCTAACTCCAAAGCCTGTGCTTTAAACCACGGCCGTAGGGCAGAATAACCCTGGGGGCCAGATGCAGAATTGTGCTGGCCTCAAGCATTGAATTTTGGCTGAGAAGAGAGAAGAGGTCCATAATAGTTAGCTTCTAAGTTCACTTGGTTCTTTATCCCCACGATTCCAGACTTGCCGTTTCTCCTAGTTCTAGAGGTCAAGATATTGTCACCTTAGGTCTAGGCACTGGCTAATTCCTCACTTCAGGAACCACCTCTGGTCAAATGTCACCTTCTAAACGAGGTGAACACTGACTACCCTGATTTTTAAAATTGCGCCCCTATCTTCCAGCACTCTCACACCCCCCGTACTCTGGTCTCCTCCTTCTAATTCACTTGATGTTGTTTCTTGTCTGCCTGACACCTGCTACAAGTTGTAAGACCCCAAAGGGCAGAGACTGTTGTTTTGCTCACTGACAGAGCTCAAGACCAATACCGAACACGCAGTCAGTACTAAACACGTTTGGACAAATCACATACAATATTTCTCCACGTTTTACATGGTCAGTGTGAGTGAGGCTGGAGTAGAGACTGTATTTAGGAAAATCATTGGTTACATTTTTCTAATGTAATGTCTGCAGAGGTTTTCCGTAGAGCAATGAGGACGCAAAGTAAGAAGAATTCAAGGGAGGGGTGTGTGTGTGGGGGGGGGTTAAATATATGAAACAATTGTGATTATTGGAGTGTAAATTTATTTCTAAGACCCAGGAGTATGATCTAAAAATGAGTGTGGGTGTGTGTTTAATTGTTGGAAACGCAACAAAATACGGGAAGGAAACCTATCTAAAACTCAAGACTCCGGAAAGTCACCACCCATCTCCTTAATCAACAGAACAGAACTGTGTTTCCTCAGACAAGTCCCTCAGCACACATTTGTCTTTGGAGCCTAAATGTAAACACATCTATAAAATGATGTCTCTTCGGAAAGGAAACCCTGCTTTTAGAACTTTAGGCATCTTTGAAAACAACTTTTGGGGGTTTTTTCCCCCATGCTTTCATTATCTTTTATTGTATTTCTGTATTTGTAGCAATATGTGTGGAACTAAAAAAAAAAAAATTACAAGGTACATATGACAAAAAGAATGATCATAATGGTATCACACAGAAATCATCACTGTATTAATATATTTTCATACATATTTTACAGGCTTTTTGTCCATACCTATGTATATGTTTTAAGGATTACTTTCCAATCTACCACATCATGTGATCTCTTAAATTCTTTTTCAAATGTCATTAAATCTGCTTAACATCAAACTCAGAACTTATATTTGAAAGATTTTTAACATAATTTCTCTTCTAATCAAAGATACTCTGCTTTTTGGTCAAACTATATCCATTGTGGAGACAAAAACAAATCTCAGAAATATGGAGTTGACACTGGGGAACCTGGCTGAAAGATGCTTCAAATATTTACAACTGGAGGTTTCCATTTGGCCACTTGAAGCACTTGGCAGCCAGACGCCGGGTTTCCCCCTGTCCATCATGTCGTTTGGACAGTTAAAAGAGGAGGTTCCAGGAATCCTTTAATGACATAACTGGAGTAAGTTTCTTGTAATAAACTGACCTTCGAGAGCTACATTGAGGAATTTAAGCTTCATGCCAAGATGAAAACATTTTAATAATTTTTCTGGATTGGGATAAGGAGGAGGAATCAACAATTTATTGGAAGACCACTTTGGGTTTGTATGAATGTCTTCCTAGAGAGG
Organism: Lyroderma lyra; assembly: GCA_004026885.1. Classification (NCBI taxonomy): domain Eukaryota; kingdom Metazoa; phylum Chordata; class Mammalia; order Chiroptera; family Megadermatidae; genus Lyroderma; species Lyroderma lyra. The sequence goes on from PVJL010002705.1 coordinate 114,890, forward strand.
GTTATCAAAGAAGGGATCTGAGTGAGGACGCGGCATGTGGAAGCAGTGTTCGTGGGATTCCGCAGGACGGCCTGAGCAGCAGGCACTAGGTGAGGCAGCCTCTGCTCGCCTCCATTCCAGCACTCATCACATTGGACTCAAATGATATTATCTGTTTGCCTCTTTTTCTAGACTATAAAATCCTTGAAGACTGACACTGGAAAGAATAAAATAAATAATGAATCACAGCTGCCATTTTAAAGTACTTACTATGCATATGTTATTTTATTTGAAGATTCGCAAGAACTCTACGAGAGGCTCTCTTATTCTACAGATGGTAACTAGGCTCAAGAGTTAGGGAAAGTAGCATAGTGTCACACAGTTAATATGCACAAGAGCTGTGGTGCTTTCAGTTTATCTTTGGGTTAAGCCAACATGGTACCTGTTGAGTTAATTTATAGATGAATGAATGGATAAATACAAATATGAAGGAATAACTCAAGGATGTCAAAAATCCATTGCTTCATTAAGTACAATACAATTTTGGAGGACAATGAGCAAATAAATATTTTTGTTGTTGTTTCTAGAGGTTATTTTAGCCTGTAAGTACCCAAAGAAGACCATGGCCTTCCGATTAGAGTGGAAGAAACTGGGGCCGAGTGTCTCCTTTGTCTACTATCAACAAGCTCTTCAAGGTAAGAACCTGTGGAATTAATGAGGCCAGAGGAAGAGAACAAACACCAAGTACAGCCCAGATCCTTTGATTTACAAATGAGAACCAAACATGGCTGATGATTGAGGACTGTACTATATAGAAGGTTACTTGCATCACTATTAACATCACTGTCTTCTTTTTCTAAAAGGTGATTTTAAAGATCGAGCTGAGATGATAGATTTCAGTATACGGATCAAAAATGTTACAAGAAATGATGCCGGGAAATATCGTTGTGAAATTAGTGCCCCGTCTGAGCAAGGCCAAAACCTGGAAGAGGATACGGTCACTCTGGAAGTCTTAGGTGATGTGCTTGTATCTGTGTGAATACTGTTCCCCACCCCACCCCCATCACCCAGCCCTGGGGACAATGAGGCAACACTGGGGCCCAAGTCAGTAAAGTTACAGAGAATACCAGCTGCACCTTTCCTGTAATGTCTTGGCCATTTCTCATTTCACCTCCCTGGCTGCTGAAATTTTACTATTACTAACTCAGTATAACAAAATCCCTTTGCATTTCAGCTTGCAGTAAACCTTAACGGTCCCACATTGTACGTAGGAGCATTTTCCCCAAGAGGGTATTTTGCAATGACTTTCAGCATAGGTAGTATCTCTCCTAGCACATAAAATAACAGCACATGAAATGATGGAAATGCAACAGAACAAAAAGGCAGACCCCTGGAAGTATTAGAAATTATTTGGTAAAGAAAGAAAATTAGCATTTATTGTACAGCTGCTATTAGGCCCTTTCATGTACGTATGTAATTTACTTAATCTTCACAGACTATGTGATTTTCATAGATGAAGAAATAGAAGTTGAATGATTTCCCCAAGGCTAAATAGCTAGTCAGTGTTTGCACCAGAATTAGGATCCTGATGGGGTTAACTCCAAAGGCAGTATATTTAGTTTCTATTTGAACCATTGTTAGATATTAACAGCTCATGATGGCAATTAGAGGGACATGATCTTTTCTCTTTTGTGGATGTTAGTATAAACTACCAAGCGAAAGAAGTAAAATAACTCCTCTTTCTTTTCTTATATAGTCTAGTCTCTTTCTGGGGATGTGAGCTAGCACAGGAGAAATTTAATTCAGAAAACCTTGCAGGAGATTCAGCGGGTATATTATTAATCTTCTATTGCTACATAACAGATTATTGTAAACTTAACAGCATAAAACACCACCCATTTATTAGCTGACAGTTCTGCAAATCAGAAGGCCAGCACCGCGTTCTCCGCCCAGGGATTCTCGAGGCTGAAATCAAGGCCTGCGCGGGCGGCGCTGGGGAAACACCCACGGCCGTGCTCCCTCTCGCCACGGCGCGTGCTCAGTTCTTTGTGTGAGTGCAGCTGAGGTCCCCGTTCCACGCTGACTGGGAGCTGGGGGCCACACTCAGCTCCTGGAGCCACCGCATTTCTTGCCATGTGGGCCTCTCCATCTACGGTCCCACAACACAATGTCTAACCCTCTGGTGCTTTCAGTCTTTCATTTTCCCTTTTGTGGCCAGCCGGAGAAACCACCTTTAAAGGGGCCATTGCTTAGGTCAGTCCATCTATTTAAGCTCCCTATTGTAAAAACGGTGGATTTGGGGCCTTAATTACATCTCCAAAATTCCGTCAGAGTAGTACCTAGATTAATATTCTATGGAATGAGAGAGAGTGGGGCTGGGGAACTTGGGGGACTATCTTAGAATTCTGCCTACCACTTGGAATTCTGCCTTTTCCTTGATTTAAGTCACCTAGTAAAGTCTGGTTTCCTTTACAAATCCCTAGGACCAAAGTAACCCTAACTGAGGTTATTCTCTAATTTGGCCAATTCTAGGCAGGATTGCATTTTGGTTCCAGGACTTGGCCTGAAAAATATACTCAGGTTTGACTTCTTTTGAATACAGCTGGTAATAAAACATTCAAGCCATCAGTGAGGAAAACAATAGAGATTGTTTATCTAAAAAAGAATAGTTGTTGCATTTGCTAACATAAATGCTTGCTATTAGAGCAAAATCCCTCTCAGGGAGTGGCTTAACACAATGAAAGTTTCCGTCTTGAATAATTAAGGTCTGAGTAGTTGGGGCAGAGACCGTAGGGGTAAAGCTGTATCATTTTACTTCATGAAATCATTACAGACCCGAACTAGCGTTGGTCTGACATCTTCGGTACTCGGCTTTCTGAGTCCCCATGGGTCTGGACATGTACTTGGCCGTGGGAGGTGATGGGTGAATGAAGGGAGAGTTATGCAGGAGGCATGTATGGATCAGGCCTGGAAATGGCCCGCAAGGGGGGACACAAAAGACCCGGAATTTATTTCTAAAAAATTGTGCATTTATTCTTACATGTTTAAACTTCAGTCACTTTCAAAGTACTCTTTGTTGGATACAATACACCCATCGAGATGCTTTCTCCACGGCTCAAAACAGTTCTTGAACTCGTCGATTTTGATGCCTTTTAGTGCTTCTGCCGTTTTTTGTTTCACCACTTCCACATCGGCAAGATGTTTCCTTCTGAGGACGATTTTCGTCCAGGGAAACAACAAAATAAAAGCTTTGAGGGTAAGATCAGGTGAACAGAGAGGGTGGAGCACAGGGGTCGTGCCATTTTTGGTCAAAAACTGATGAACCCTCAGTGCCGTGGGCACAGGTGTGTCTGGTGGTGGGAGAACCAGTCACCTGTTTGCCACCACTCGGGTCGTCACTTCCGCAGAGCGTGACGCAGCCTTCTCACAGCTTTCCCATAAACTTTTGGTTGACCATTGGACCCAGAGGAACAAATTCCAAGTGCACAATCCCTCTCACATCCAAGAAAGATAATTCTGGGGTTTTGGGGATCCCACATTCCATTGGCCAGAGTTATGCATACGAATGACCCCGTCTGGCCCGAGCGAGCTGGCATTTGTGGTCTAGCTGTGTGCCCGGGAGGAAGGCAAATGGGTCTCTTGAACGCGTAACCAGTCTCTGCCACAGGTGTCCGACAACTCCGTCTGGCCCTGGCTGTTAACAACCTTCCTGGGCTCATAAATAACCAACGGCGTCTGACTTCCGTCCGCAGTGGCTCCGGCAGTCCCGTCCTGTGTAGTGCCCAGTTCGGCTCTGAGCGGAACTGTGGTAGAGCTGCGGTGTCAAGACAAAGAAGGGAACCCTGCTCCTGAATACACGTGGTTTAAGGATGGCATCCGTTTGCCAGGGAGCCCCAGACTGGGCTCCCAAAGCACCAACAGCTCGTACACAATGAATACAAAATCTGGAACTCTGGTAGGTCATTTCCGAGCATTGGCCTAGTAACTGTGCAGCATTTGGAGAAAGAAAATGATGGGAACTAAAATGATGGGGAATAGAGGGCTGCTCCCATTGCTTGGTAAGTGGGGAGAGGAAGGCACAGCAGGGAGGATGGTGGCACGCACGCAGAGAAGGGACAGACAGGGTTGCTACAGGACACGCGAAGACACGCAGCGAACCGGGTCTGCATGTTGACCTAGAGCCGACCGAGTCCGATGCATGATGATGCATCAGGCCGTTCACTGCAGCTGCCTTCCTGGCCTGGAAAGGTATGAAGTGCAGCCACGAAGCCACAGCATCAGGGAAATGCCTAATACTCCCTTGGGGATGCCCTGCCCCCAGTGCCAGCCCCGTGAGAACAGCATGGCCCACCTACGACAGCACGTCTGTGCCCTTACACTCCCCCAGGGCTAGGTCATCAATATTCGACTTGGCAATGCAAGGGTTTAGTTCAGATTTCCTGATTGTTTGCCTTTTAAAGTAATCTGATTGAGAAGCTTTTCGAGGGATACTGGTGGGAACCTATAAATAAACTCTTTAAAGTTTATGACATTTAAAAATAAAAGCATTCTTACATTTTTGTCTCTGGCTTTTCAGGGTAGAGATGGTAGTAAAGAAAAAAGAAAAAGAAAAAGATCATTAAGCTTGAAGCTTTTTTCTTTTTATTATTTAAAATAATATAACATGTCTGTTTAAAAATATCTGATTCGCAGTAATACCGAATCACTACCACAAGCATTACCCAAAAAGCTCAAAGGCATGTTACTAATAGTCATTGCAATACATTTAAAAGGAGGGCATCATGTTTCCTGTCATTCCTTCAGTCTCCAAGCACACAATCACATTTAAAACCTCGGTCCTCCGGTATAACAAGACGCACTGTTAAAGTGGTCAAATAATAAAGCGTATGGATGGGTGTGGCCAGTCCTCCAGGACGGCCCGCCTCCGGGCCTCCCGGTGCTGGCGGGCTGTCAGCAGGTCTGAGCGATTTTACACCGAGAAACTGGGCAGACAACCTGCTGTCGCACTTGGCTATATTTACTTTTCAAATTTAGTTTTCCTCAGAGCAGGTGAGAAGAGCCCAAAGGCAAGTCTGAAATGACAGACTCCCCTTTCTCAGCGTCAACCCCTGAAATGCCTTGTGATGTCAAAGGGACGCACCAGGCCAGGAGGAGGGTGGGTTGTGTTCTGAGAAACGAGCGACAAAGGCTGCAGTGTGTCGATGACAGTGACGTCCCTTTAACTGTCCGTCATAATGTGCAGGAACCTCGTGTTGGCTTTAGTCTCACATAGTTATACAACACGTAACTTTGGCCTTGAGCTTAATGTGAATGTTTTAAAAACATCCTGGCTTTTTAGGGAATGAGAGAAGATTCTATAGAGTTAAAATAGGAAAAGCTTTAATGCCACCATGTTGAAGTAAACAGAGAAAGTATGTAGGTGGTGGGTGAAAAAAGGAGAGAGGAAAAGGAGTTAATAAATCGAAGCCCAGGCCATTTTAGGGACACAGACGCACATGGCACGAGACTCGCAGTGACCACGGAGGCTGGGGCAGGAGGGTGCCGGAAGCACGATCCTGAGCACCCCACCCTCCGTGCTGGTCCCGGCAGGACCCACATTCCTCCCCTCCCCCTCCCTCTTTCTCTTCTTTCCTGCTTGCCTGTCTGCCTGCTTTTCAGTCTTCTTTTCTGTCCTATTTCCTATATTTCTATCTCCCTCTCTTCTTCCCACCTTTTCCCTTCCCTCCTCCCTCCCTCCCTCCCTCCCTCCTCCATCCCTCCCTCCCGCCTCCCTCCCTCCCTTCTCCCTCCCTCCCTTCCTTCCTTCAGTCCAGAAATTCCCCAAGGAGATAAAACTACTAGTAACAGGTATGAAGCCTGTTATATCTAAGTCTTGCCTTTCAGTTGCTTTAGCACGGAGGGGAAGGAGCAGGAGTTGGACTTTATGTTTCAGAATTTTCAGAAGTTCCACAACTGATAGAATCTGTAATTCTGTAAACGGCAGGGATTAGGATTTGCCCGGGCACACGTCACCTCCGGGCGGTAATGGTGGCCCCCCAGGGGGCTCTCCAGGGGGCTCTCCAGAGGAAGCGTGAGTGTGCGTGGCTGCAGCGAAGCCCCTTGGGACTGCGGAAGGTGTGGCAGCCCTTTTCATGCCAAGAAGGCCTTCACTTGCAAATGGCATTTTTTTTAGGAGAATTAGAAATATTTAAAATAGTTAAAGTATAATATGCTGTGAACTTTAAAAAATGCCCTTAACTGCACTGCTTTCACTGTATCACACCCAAGAAGACACGTCTCCGTAAGTCTGTGTCAAGTACATGGAGGCCTAGCTGCTTACTCCTGGGAGACATGAAGGATTTGCGAATTCAGAGTAAAGCTAGCAAGTGTTCAGTCACTGAAAAGGAAAGACCAACTTAATGCTAAAATTCAAGGGGCACGGTCATTTGCGGAGTCCACTTTTAGCTCGATTGCTTTAAAAATACATTTCTTCCTCTTCTTTTCCAAGTAGCAATTTACCACCATTTCAAAACTGGACAGTGGAGAGTACGCCTGCGAAGCCCGGAACTCTGTGGGCTACCGCAGGTGTCCTGGGAAACGAATGCAAGTAGGTAAGCGTGCACTGCCCGGGGGACAAATGGCCCGCACTCACAAGGCACGGTATTGAGGGGCGGCGGGGGCAGGGCAGGAAAGGCCGCGTGGCTGCAAGGCCAAACCGCCAGGAATGTTTAAAACTGCAAGAGCTTGACGTGACACGTTGCAAAGCGTTAACAACATCGATTTTAATCGATCTTCCAGACAAGTCAAGAATGTTTAGCATTATACTCTTTACACATTTTTGAATTTTTCAAATAATTGTTCTGAAACTGCTCACCTGAGCAATGTCCTTTCAAACAGATGCTAAGAGTCTTGTAAATGACTCAGGGTCAAGCAGTCAGTATGGGCGTTCGAATTCCAGCTCTGCCACTTACTGGCCACACACTCTTGGCAGATTATTTAACTTCTGTGCCTCGGTGTCCCCCAAATACAAGTAGTACTATAGCATCCTATAGGGTTGTAATGAAGGTGAATTAATCAATAATTGAAGGTGTTAGAATAGCAAAGGCATACTGTGAGCACTACATCGTTGTTGACGTATTTTACCTGTTAACAGGTTATGTGGTTAATTTTGTTGGTCTCCTGAAACACTCTATTTAGGCTTATTGCAGAGTAGCCTCTCAAAAAAGACATGTTGAATATAGTTATGGATCTAGGTTGCTATACATGGTCACTGCCATATATTGTCACACAGAATCGGCTACTTAGAATCCAATAAAATTAGTGCTCAAGAATCTTTTCAGATTATGTGAGTTCAGAACACACATATTATTCTCTTCATTTTATTTCTGATCATTTGAAATAGAGAGGGATGAGCTGACATGGTACCCAGTGGGGTTAAAGGTCACTCAGGAGGGCTGCACCCTGACGGGGAATACTGAGGGCTCCCCTTGGTTCTGGAGCTTGTCCTGAACTTTGTCTTCTGGGGTCAGAAATTCATTTTTTCAATGTGCTTAGAGGTATACAAATATGTGTGCAGTAATATGTATTGTCTATGTGCAGTTAAACCCTTAACATTATGATTTAAAGAAAATATAATCTTATTAGACTTCAGAATATCCTAAAGAATAAGATATTCAACAGTAGATTCTAATTGCCACAAGTAAGTTTGAATTTTTTTTTAATTCAGCAGTACATATTATCTACCAAATTCATTCACGTTTTGACATTTATAGTCAAACATAAGCATTTGCTGCAATTATCAGAATATATCTCTTTCAATGCTTCTTTGGAGTTATCATTAGAAAAACTGATCAGAACCTGTTTAAAAATTAACACATTCATCCACTGTGTTGCTAACTTCATTCATTCACGTACTGTCCTTTAAGCGGGGCATGGAAGACGCGTTTGTATTAGGTTAGAGGAGAGATGACTTAATAGCAATAGGAAAAACCTGGGTAATTTATTTAAAATTTAATAGGATGGCAGCTTAATGACATATATGTAGTGGCATATACGAGTATGTACACCGACATGCAAGACCGTATAAATTTTAAAAAGGAAAATGTTTTGAACAGTTTTATACAAACAGTGCCACGGGCTTTCTTTGGGGCTGAATGAGTTTTCCCTTATTTGTGAACTTGACACCGATGGTGAAATAGAAGAATTTTAAGTGAATTTTTTTTGGTATGGGGGGGTAGTAGTAGAATATTTGAACTCACTGAATTTCAAAGATCACTTCCTATCTGATATTTAATCCAGTGAGTAACTACATCTCCAAATGAATGTAAGATTATACTATACATTTTATTACTGAACCACAGAACTTTTTTAAATTTAAGAGTTTTGAAAACTTAGTTCTGTTAATATTTTCCATTAATTTTGACCCATGTTCTGGAAGTGAGTTAGCTAAACAGGCTTCAAAAGCATGACACAATCCACGTTTGCAGTACAGCTTGCAAACGGGAGCTTTTTTACCTTTTTCAGTTCAGGGACTACGTCTATCTGACAAAAATTCATGCATGGCGTGTTTTGCATTCTAGATGATCTCAACATAAGTGGCGTCATAGCAGCTGTAGTGGTTGTGGCCTTAGTCATTTTCATTTGTGGCTTTGTTGTGTGCTATGCTCAGAGGAAAGGCTACTTTTCAAGTAAGTGAATTTCACCTTTCTTTGCTAGACAACTTCCTGGGATACAGAGTTTTCTTAATGAGATACTGTTTCTCTTCAGAAGTTGTAACAAACTCTGGAGAATATTTTTCATTGCTTTTTCTGCAGTAGAAAGTATCCAAGATGACATGGAGGTGAGTGAGTAAAGACAAAGCTGCCTCAGCCCAGTATTCCAGATGACACCCTAGAGCATGCAAGAGGCACCCTGGAGTTGGGTGTAGTGCAGCGATACGGAGTACTAGTCAACGGAGATAGATGTTTCTAGTACATGTACATGTTTTTAAGATGCTTTTAAGTTAGGACTTGTATATCTCAAGTGGTAAACTGATTTCTAGTTTTATGATGAGAAATTTCGTTGAAATAAATCTGTGAAATGTTTTCTCAGTGTAGAACAGTGGAACGTTGAATGTCAAATTTAGCACAACTGTATTTAGGAGAGAATTGTTCAATAAAAACTAGATACCTATTATAGTAGAGTTGCTTCTGAATAAGGTTTTTAGTTCTTCACTTGTCACTCCAAACCCCCATTTGGTGATAGTTTCAATGTAAATGAGCGAGATTAAAAAATAATCTGTTTTACTGTCTTAATGCGTGTCTTTTCTCCTAGTCTTTAAAATTATCTGAGAATTCAAAAGCTGCAGAACTCCATCAAGCCCACTGGCAATCGTGTATAAAGTAGAATTTGTTAATGGAATAATACATTTACAACATGAACAAATTTTAGACCCACTGTTTTATTACAGTGAACATTGATTTTGGAGCTTAGGTTTAAATTTTTTTTAATACCAGAAGAAAACTTGAATTTTAAAGGGGTTTCTAATAATACCTATAATTAGATATTAAGTGTCATAAAGTATTTCCATTAAGTGTCATAAAGTATTTCCATATTAAGTGTCATAAAGTATTTCCATGAACATGGTTTCAAGGATATTCCCTATAATTAAGAATAATGGCTCTGTGAATAATAATATATTAATAGTTGTTCTTTTGTATGGCTCTCCAATCCACTCCCCAGTAATTTTATGAATGGAATCCAGTTGAGCCCCCTGCTGATCACAAGTGAGACTTCAGACAGATGAGGTTGCCCATTCAAAATTCTGATCATCTGTATCTTTACTTGTAAAGAGTATCTGAATGTTTTTATTGAAGATTCAGTGAACAATTTTTCCTCAAAATACTGAATAAAACATTTGACTTGTAATAGTTCATTTGCTAAGAAAGTTACTCCCATTTTTATCTGGCAGGAAAACCTAACCATTTTCTTGAACGTGCATTTTGGACAGGGGTTGGCAAACCTGTGGACAAAATTCAGCCTGCCACCTTTTTTTTATGGCCCATGAGCCATAGAAAAATGGTTTTTACAGATGAACATTTGCAGTCTATCTGGTAATAGGGAATACTAACTTTGAACCACAATTAACAGAAATGTTATACCCCCCAAAACAATTCCATTCTGATGAGTAGATCTATACTACCTGCACTATAAGACTTTATTATTATTTTGAATTTTATTAATAAAAAACTTCAAAGCTTGTTTTCTCTCGTTATATAATAACCTACATAATATTCTCAATTCTACTCCTTGGCCCACAAAGCCTAAAATATTTGCTGTGTGGCCCTTTACAGAAAAAGTTTATCAACCCTCGATTTAGAAGGTTCGAATGTCAGCAAGTGGGAACTAAGATTGAGAAAAAAGAAATGAAGTTTAAACTTATTTTCACATGTATCTGTATCATACCGTATTAACTCCTGCATTAATGATGTATACTTATTCTTTTGTAGAAGGAACGTCCTTCCAGTAAGTATACTTTCTTAAAATGCATGCCTTTAACCCCTAGCAACTGATTTTATGTTAATCATATGTTTAAAGTCAAAAGTAGGAATCTGAGTTATTTGTGAAGGGTTTCAGTCTTACGGAATGTGACTCAGGTTCATCAAGCAATAATACATCCCACCTCGTGCCTGCCTACACCAATGACACTTAATTACCCAGAGGAGAAATACAGTCATGAATCTGACTTTGCAGGCATTTCCATGGTATTACTTTAAAAACTGTATCTGCTGTAATTTCCTAAATTGCAATGTTTCAAATAGTTTTACCTAACAGTCACTTTTACATTTAATTAAATATTGATTTTTACATTTAATTAAATACGATTCTGTGGTCAACACTGTCCTAGGGACGGGTGTTACAGCCGTGAACAAAATGGGTCAAAAACCCTTCTGCTTTATGGGGCTTACGTTCCAGTAGAGAAAGACAGGAAGGTACACAAACGTGTAAAGTCCATGGGATGTCAGACTGTGATAAGTATCACAGAGAAAAATAAAGCAGGTCAGCGAAGAGGGATGCGTGGGGCAGGAGTGAAGATTGCCCTTGTAGACGGGGTGGTTAGGGTGGGCCTCACTGATGTTGGAGAGACCCCAGAAGGGGCCCCGGGAGCAAGTCACGCAGGTAGCCACGAGCAGGGTTCAAGCCGCGAGGCCAGGCACACCTGGAATACCTGAGGATCATCAGGGGCACGAGTGTGGCTAGAACGGAGTGGTGACAGCAGAAGACGGGATGAGTACGCAGAAGCAGCAGGGGCCGGATTACAGGGAGCCTGAGGGGCCTGGCTTCGTTCCGAGGAGGACAGGATGTCCTTGGAGGGCTTTGAGCCCACAAGCAGCCTTTTTATTCCAGAAGCTCACACTGGCTGCTCTGTTGAGAATAAACCATAAGGCGAAAGGGTGGAGGAGGCAGGGACACCAGTTAGGAGACTAGTCAATAATCCAGATGGGAGAAAGAGCAGCCGGCTCCAAAGCAGTGGTATTGGGGATCCTGAGAAGTGATTGGGTTCTGAATGTGTTTTTAACAACTTGCTGATTGATGGTGGGCTTTGAGAGAAAAGGAGAAAGCAAGGATGCTCCAAAGCTCTGAGAAGGAAGGAGTTACCATTTACTAAGTGTTCAAGATTTGGGGAGAAGCAGGTTTGAGAGTGGTGGTGGGGGTAGGTGGAGTGTTTTGGAAGTTTAATATCTGAGATGCCTTTAGACTTCCAAGTATGTAGCGATAATTAGTAAGCCACTGAACAGATGAATCTGGAGTTTGGGGAAACATCTTTCCTGGAGTTAGAGATTAGGAGTCATCGATGCATGAGATCTGGAGGAGATCGCCCAAGTCCTCAGTTTACATACACTTGATTTGTGACTGTCCTGGTATGTATGGACGTGACAGGCCCCACTTTGAGTCTGTGGGCATTGCCTTCTGCTCCCAGCTGCCATGGCTTCAGGTACTTTGTCATCTGTCCTTCCAAGACTTAGTTGCCACTGGTCGCCTGTTCCCAGACTTGCGGCTCGATGCTGATCTCTGAGCCTCCTACTATCTCAGTACAAGTCTAGGATGAGGTCCGAGTTACCAGGATTAGCAGTAGCAAAGGGTGCGAGTTCAGAAAAGCAGGGTAGCCTGATGGTGTAGCCCCCGTCTCCCATCCTGCCCCAGGCAACTGTGAGCATTTCCACTTTTATTAAGATGGAAAGTAACCAGAGTTTTGAGCCCAGGAGAAGAATCATCTCACCTGTGAAAAGGCCGGCATTGCTGTGGTGAGGGAGGTCATTCTTCCCCTCCATCAGTGCCTCTGTTAGCCCAGGCAGTAATCTGGGAGGCAGTATCTTTTTTCCTACACACATCTCCCATTTGTCAAATCCATGGCCCTCAAAATATGTTGGACAATGAAGTGCATGTTGTATTTGTTTGCCACGACTGCTGTAACAAAGTGCCACAGACCAGGTGGTTTAAGAAACAAAAATTTATTTTCTCACAGTTCTAGAGGCTGGAAGCCCGGGGTCAGGGTTCCTTCTGAGGGCTGTAGGGGAAGTATCTGTACCAGGCCTCCGTCCTCGGCTGATAGATGGTCTTCTGTCTTCACATCTCCTGCCCTCTGTCCGTGTTTGTGTCTAAATTTCTTCTCTAAGTACACCAGACATATTGATTACGGCCTCCCCTAATTACCTCATTTTAATTTAATTATCTCTTTAAAGACCCCACTTCCAAATACAGTCACATTCTGAGGAACTGGGGGTTGGGACTTCAACATTTGAATTTTTGTTGGGGAGGACACAGCTCAGCCTGAAACAGATGACTGGAACCTTAGTCACCACATGAAACTTTTTTCCCCCTAGAAAAAGTAAAATTTGAGATTACAATTTCAAGCTTTCAAAATGTGAAATGTCACTAAAATTAATAAATTAAAAGTTAGTCAGTCTCTGTTTTGCATGTTCCACAAAAATCCTTAGTATACTAGCCCCAGGCTATAATTAGATAAACAGGACTTCACATACAGGTATTTTGTTGCATGGCTTTCTCTGTGAACACCATCTATAAGATATAAGAAATTCAGTTAGGATTGCGGGCTCTTTTTTGTACCTGGCTAAGATAAACGTTCATCTTCCTGCTGAGAAAATGTGTGGAGGTAACATTAAATAAGAGGATGTATATTTCAGAATTGGAAGTGATAATGCAGTAAATACTGTCTTTTGTATTCCACAAACAGGAAGAGTAGTTCTGCATCTAAAGCCACTACAATGAGTGAAAATGTGAGTATTTTTAAAGCATATTTGTAGAATGACTGTGTTTAGGGAATAGGGCAGGGAAATGCATTGTATGGAAGTGGTGGATTTTTACGTTTAATATACTCTGCACTTGTGTCTACCCTGTCTGGGGAGGCATGGCAAAGTAGGCTGACGTTTGTAGAGCAAAGAGGCTTTCCCAGGTCATGATTTTTTTCTTATGGTGTCTTGTCGTTAGCCAGCCTCTTACTATCATTAGGTCTAGCGTTATCAGCTCTATTTTATAGATGAGGACATCAGGACATGAGTTCTCACAGGACTGCAGTGGCCAAGCTGGGACCCCAGGTACCTCAATTTTTGTCAGCTTGACCAAACAGTTCACTTCGGCAGATCTGTGGTTGCAAGACCCTTCTTTGGTTATTCACTCAGAAATTTTTGGGATATGGAATATCCTCTGCTGTTGCTGAAAGGAGCATCTCAGAAATCCTTGGAAGGATGCAATTATCTAACTCAGATGGTTAAGGGAGCATAATTTGGACTTCTGGGACCCTGGTGTACTTTTGCATTGATAAACACTACAGTGGAGCAGTAAATATCATCTTTGCTCAGACAATGTAGCTCTTTGGATTAATATTCAACCTTCTAGATTACTTTTCAGGAAATACTGTGTGGTAGAAGGAGGTGTGCAATGTTTTTAGAAGCCTAATAAGTGCTTTCTTGAGAAACACAGCACTGCTTCTCTAATTCCTCAGTACTCTATGGCAGGGATTCTCATGCATCTCCTTTTACTAAAGTGAGGTGAGGGCGTGGACATCAGTATTTTAAACACTTAAGTAATGCTGATGGACACTGGTATCGAACATCCATGTGCTGCTCCCCAGAGCTTTTTATGTCAACTTTTTGTCTAATCCAGAATCTGTCACAGAAGTCACTTTACTTTGTAGTTTACTACACTGAAAGCATATTGTTCTTTAATTAGCAAAGAAGCAATATATCTGCTAGGAAGAAGAGCTCCATATTTGTCCCTATGATTTGTGGAAAATGCTGCTTGAATGTGGAATAAAATGATCTCCTACCACCAAACAGTAGGACACACTCTGTGGCTAAGGTGGAAGAGCAAAAGCCTTTTACTTTTTCTTTGTCTGCCTCAGTGGCTCTCATCAGCTGAGAGCTTGTCTCTATTCTCAATTTGCTCTAGAACAGGGTTTTTCATCGTTGGCACTACTGACATTTTCTTGTTTCTTATATAAGAATCTGTATAAGAAATTATCATTTCTTTTAATTTCACATAATTCTTTGTTGTGGGGGCACTGTCCTGGGCACTGGTGAATGCTTAGCAGCACCCCTGACTTCTGCCCACTAGATGCCAGTAGTGTTCCCCTAGATTTCTCCTGCTCTAATTCCCACTCCTATTTCTTAGTCTTTAGGCAAATTTTTCAAAGACTGTGTCTCTTAGCACTTAATTATTTAATTCCCCATGAAATAGATTTAATTAAATGTATGCTGGCTTGTATATATAAGATTCTTATAATGGATCTAGTATTATATTCCTAAGACTATAATATTACTTTAATTATGAATTAATACATTATATTTAAACTTGATTTTTCTTTCTTTTTCTAGGATTTCAAGCACACAAAATCCTTTATAATTTAAAAGAATTCTACCTTTGAGATACACCAAACCCACAGTTGTCATACAAGTTATTAAAAGATTATAAAATTCTGCTTTGTCTTACATTTGCAAAGAGGTACACGAAGAAATGAAATTGGTATTTCATTGTAATGTATATGACTGCTCAATCATTTGAAATTGTTATTTTAAACAAATAGTTCTGTCAGCACATAACATATAGTCTGGCTTCTGGTGTCTGGGCTAAGTTAAAAGAAACAAAACACTCCAATATTCTGAGGTTTGTGAAATGTTAAATGTCCTAACTTCTAGAGAATGTTACTGAGATTTATCATATTTTGATTGTGAAATTAATCCACAGAGCATGCAAACATCAACTGTTTGCATTCTCTGTGTAAGAGTCTGATTTGGAAGGTTCAGAAAATACTCTGACAGATGCAAAAGGAACCTCTGGTCTCATTTCCACCCAAATCCTCTTTCCTTCCCCAATATAATCCTTATTCTGCTGCTCATTTATCACTAATACATCCACAGAAGGGAAGTGGCAGGAGTGGGTCTTATGCCCAAGGATTTGCACTTTGTGTTTACTTTCATTTCTGAGAACCAAAAGCAACATGAAGGAAAAGACCTAATGACCAGAGTTGACTCATTCACCTGGTGTGTGCCATTGATTTCTTCATTAAACGTAATTTTAAGAGTCAAATCCAAGAGTCTTATTTCACACCCATAGCTGCTTGTTGCTATTTCCTTTCCCTAAGGCCCCTTTAAAGAGGATCAATGAGTGACCTTGGCATCAGAATTTTTCCCTGGATGCTACACACAGAACCCTCAGATACCTTTCCCTGCAGCATGGTAACTTCCCAGCTATCCAAAAATCATGCAGGGAAATTCTAGTCTGGGCCAAGTCCCTGGCTCTTACGGTTTGCAACGATCCATTTAATTGTAAGAGCAATTAGACCATGTTAAAAGCATAACCTAATTTTCTGTGTGTAAGATGATACTTTTGTGTAAAATTGTTAAAACCATAAATTGGGTGGGGGAGTCATCTTATACACAGGAGTTAACGGGTTGATACTGATTTCTTGATGTTGGGTTAGAAAAGGGGGGCCATCTTATACAGGGAGGCATCTTATATGGAAAACTACGGTAATTATCTATAATTTGTTTTGATTATTCATAAAACAAAATATAGCTAGGGCATTTCCCATTCTGGGCAAATCTGGATGAAAAGGTCCCTTGCTGCCTTTGACAACTTTGAACATGGTTAAGCTGCTTTTAAAGGAGTCCACTCTTTTTGCCATATGGACCCTGTTTTAACTATTCAACTTTGCCATTGTAGCACAAAGCAGTCATAGGCAATAATAAAGAAATGGTCATGTTTGTGTTCTAATAAAACTTTACTTATAAAAACATCAGGCACAGGCAGTATTGGCCCATGCTCATAGTTTCCCAACTCTAGTGGTGAGGTAAGAAAAAACAAACACTGATCTATAAGCCTTTGTGAGAAATCAGTCTAAATGTTGCCCGTGCTTTGATTTCTTTGGTGTGAGGAATGCTTTCCTCTTGCACTGCCAAGTGTCAAGGGACACACCAGTCTTTTCTGCATACCTACCAATGCACAAGATCAACTTAAATGATAAATCCATTTTGTGGGGAAAAGTTTGTAGTGCTTTAGCTTTACTAATAGATGAGAGCTTTTTAGCCATATAGCCTATAGGAGTCACCTTATACAGTGTTAACATCTAACACTTTATGTCAAATAATAGTATACATTACGTGAAAATACTGTATGCAGCTAACTAAAAATCATTGTGTGAAGAACGCTTTCTCCCACACAAGGCATATAGTATTATACTCAGCGCTCACTTTGCGTTTATTGAAAGTGTATCAGCCTGTGTCTGGGCTTGTGTTTCCAACTGTTTTTATTAATATTTGAGGGACTTGAACAGTAACAATTGGTAAAATCCCATTATAATTCTTGGAGCATTTTTTATTTTATTTTCCTACAATGAAATTGTGTTGTATAAAGATTAGGGCTTTAGAATCTCTAATACAAGTTTGGTTTTAATTATTGTTGCTGCTGAAACTAGGTTTAACTTATTTTTAGTTGGGGGTTTAAGCTAAATCTGGAACAACTGCTTGTTTTTCAATACAGCTCTGCAAAAAAACTTCATTTTACAGATGGTTTTATTAAGGTTTATATTAACAAAAACAGCTGAACTTGTTAAACTTTTTAGCCCCATTTAACAGTGCAGGAGAAAAGTCATCCACCTATTGCTACTAAAAACCAGGAAAGGACACCCTCTTATCATCTGCTTGAGATTAAAATCTCATCTCAATCTGGATGCCTGCCAACCTCTCAAACTGGGGGCGTGGGGGGGGGGGGGCTCAACGTAAAAAAACCACAACTATTTATTGAACACTTTGTAAGTCACAGGTGAGGGTGGGTGGAGGAGATGGTTGTAAAATCTCATTCATCTCAACATTCATCTCAACGATATTGCAAAGCAGGCAATGTTGTGATTTTACAGATGAAGAAACAGACAGGGTCAGAGACTGCCAAGTTCACAGAGCTAAGTGAGGAATCCAGGTCCATCTGACTCGGGATATTTCACATGAGATGTTTTTTCTCTGCTCCCACCATTCCTTCTAACAAATTTTCAAATTCTCCAGCACCACACCTTCCCTTCGTCCTCAGTCATCTCTGGCCCATCCACTCCTCCCTAGTCTCGCAGCCTACATAACATTTCGCTGTGTTCCCCTTCTCCCCTACCCTGTCTAACTGCCATGGTGGGCCATTTCAATCTCTCTACCCTCCGCTCACCAGATGCCCAACTGGAACCTTTTAAAAACTATCCAAGCTAACATGATGAATACATTTAAATTCTATCACTACCACTGTCACCCTTCCTATCTCCTAAGCTCCCTATCTATAACTGCTCCCCTATTCACTGACTCCATCATTTCCTGGCACATTTGATGACTGTCACAACTTTTTATCTCAGGTTTTGTTACTCTCTCACCTTTTGTCTCCTGGGAACTTACACTCTCAAGTACCCTCTCCCTTAGTCTCAACTTCAATCTCTTCTGCTCCAAAGGTTCCTTTGCCCTCTAGTCCCCCGCCCCACCCCCATCAGTCAAACAATTACTGCCAGATTACTTTCTTAAACAATGTCAACTCCTTTCTTCTTTCCCTCCCCCTTGCTAAAAACCTCTCACTGGTTTTCTTTACATAATGTATTACTGATGTCTAAACTCCTTAGCCTATAATTCAAGGCCTCCCAGTCAGTATCTAATAAATGCTGAATAATTTTTTTAAAAATCAAATGAGCACTGTGAAAGGGCAATTTAAAGAATATTAATAAAATTTCTTCACTGATTTAGAATATTAATATTGTATTCTGTAGTTATTATAATTCAGTTCATGTATTATTCAGTTACACCAATTATTACTCCATGAATTAAAGCTGGACAGAAATTATTTTTCTTATGCTACTCCTTTTAGTTATTAGGTGTCTTTTTCCATATAGTTCTTAAAAATATCTTAAGATATTTTTCTAATTTTCAAGTTTTCAAATGTAATTTTCCATCCTTTGTTTCTTGTTCTATAAGCATTTGGGATACTTAGTAGTAATAACTGATCAGGAAATTCAAGGTAAACTATAAACTCTTATTTGTTGATACTTTTTATTTAATCTATTTTTAATATATGCCATATTTTTATTTGACCAAGGTTGAAGAAAATGTAGTAAAACATACTAGAGCATATATAGTGTCAGATAAGTACTAGACTTATTGGGGTGAATACTTCATAAGGTATATAAATATCGAATCACTATGTTATACACCTGAAACTAATATAGTATGTCAACTACAATGGAAAAATGAACTAAAAAAACTTTTTCTAAATTTTAGGGAAACCTATAGCAAAGAGAAATGAGAAAGCTTTCTACATAAAGGTCTGATATATTCATGTAATAGAATGTTGACTGAGACTTTTTCTGTTGACTTATGGCTGAAGACAAGTACTCAACTTTCTAAAGAGACATCAAGAGACAGTGGTGTCATCCTGAAATTATCCCAGCCCTCACCCTGTCACACCACCAAGTCCATGAAAACTTGTGTGTGTGGAGGAATGGAGAGAATGAATTGTCCAAATTGTGAGAATGAGTTTGTCAAAGTTGTGAGGAGCTCTATTCCCCAACTCACTTCCAAGGCAAGTAGACAGAATTTTAGAGTCACTTGCAAAAGCTGAAGGTACCTACCTGCCAAGGAAACGGCTGTTTGAGCAGGGTGAGATGAAAAAGGTAGCAAGGAAGACAGTGGAAATGGGGAAGCACCCATCTACCCGACTACTTAGGGCAAGGGCTTGTGCCAGCTCCCTGGAAAGCAGTTGGCCTTGAGCCTTCTTGCGAGCGTCTCCTCGAGATCAAACATCTGAAAGAAGAGACTGTAAACTGTACCATTGGGGTGGGAGCTGAGGGGAGTCTGGAAGAGATGGAGTTGGAATGGTGCTCCGATTTAAGGTCATCTGCACAGATTGGGAGATCTCGTAGCCCACAGAGCTCCCAAGAACTAATACATGCAGCAACTAACCAAGAAAGCCAGCAATGACAGGCATGCTGGCAGCAATGATCACAGAAACAGTAATAGTTCTACATTAAATGGCTCTAAGTAAAAGTTGCCCACAACAGAAGCCCTCTGTGGTTACTACTGTTAAAGGCAGCACAAGATAAAGACACACATAGGTCCTTTTCCACTTCTCTGCACCTTTCCTCAACTCAAATTTCCTCTTCTTATAAGGTATCAGACAGATTGGATCCTGGCCTACCCTAATAGGCTTTTAACTTAACCCTATCTGCAAATATAATCAGTGTGAGGTTCTGAGGTTTCAACTTTAACATACCAATTTTAGGGGAACACAATTCAGCCCTTCACACCAGGAAAGGAAGAAAAAAAAGACATTTAAACAGCCAAAAGTCTGTAAGGCTGAGGCCATTTGTAATAAACATAAGGTGGCCCCAGATGGGAAGTGCAGGATGAAGGGTACACTGGTAGGCTGCAGTGTCAGAGAAAGCCTGATCTGCAGAGCTGGGCAGCCTCCCCAGAAAGAGGAAGTAGCTCTGAGGAAGATGAGGCCTTGGTTAACAACCACAATTCAAAGCACCACTGTAGCATTCAGCCGGAAAAGAGGGAGCACTTCCCTGGGCAAAATTTAGCTATCAGGCAGTCCTATGATGTGGAGTACAGGAGGGTGTCGGACTCAGTGTTCTTGAAGTCAGTCTTCCAACAATCCTTCCGTTTACATAATAAGGAGGTTGGGATGTTCAAGCTCCAAAGAGTTGTGAGACAGATGAAGGCAATGAGTATGAAATAAACAGGCGTAAAATTATGAAGGTAAAATCAACTAAAATGCGTGGGACGGTGAGGGAAAACGAAGAGGAGATGACGCTTGCGCTGGAATGGTCAGTCCTTCCGCTACTCAGACTGGCAGCTGCGCTGCTGACCCCAGTGCTGGCCTTCCACAGGTGGACAGAGCAGGGCTGTTCCAGGGGTTAGAGAAAGGACCTCAGCAACTATATATGTCCTCGGCTACCTTTAAATAGTGCCACAATTAAACGTCACATTTTTAATACCCACAATTATTTAAGTAAAAGTAGTTCAACTGAACTGTCATTACTTAGCTTCATTTGAACAGAACTAGGCCATTTCTGCTACTTATACCACTAGGATATACTTGTGCATCTTCTGAAAAGGCTTTCCTCAGCAGGTTTGGCTTCACATGCGGCACGCACTAGTGAAGATCTATTTCTCTTCTGAAGGGAGTGAAACTCTTCAAGAAGGCTGCTTTTTAATTTCACATTTTTAAAGAAAAACTATAAAAGGCTTACTAAGACCCCTATTTATTGCCACAGGTCAGAGAGATCGTCAGACATAAAAAGGCACAGATGGTTCTTTTTCTTTAATGTGTGAGAATTACCTACAGATACTGAAATGTTGACAAGCCTACTATACCACTATCCAGCTTGTATCTGCCGAATCTCCCTTCACTAAGGCAAAGCACCACTATACAGCTTAATCTTTTAAAAGGAAGTTCCTCCACGGCCCCCAGCCTTCCCTCCTCTATCTATGCTGTAACAGCCTGTGACCATAAACTGTATAGGAAGAGGACGGACCTTGGTTACTGGGATTAAAGCATTCAATATTTAAGGAGATGGAAGTTAATACACAATGGATATTCCCGTACATACTCAAAGTTACACCTGAGTTTCCTAAAAAAGCTGTGATGAAGGATTTATAAACCATTTCTTCATATTTTGGTGTAACACCCCCTCCGCAGCAATCATTCCTTAGGTCAGGGGAGCTCCCCTCAGGCAGTAAACTGTCTCCACAATGAAAAGGACACCCCGCACGCTAAGAAGAGTCTGGCAGGTTATAAGCGAGTTGTACTCAACTTATCCAAGTTCTCCATCTGCTTCATTATAACCAAATGAGAAGATTTAAAAACAATGCTAAAACACAGAATTCAGTACACTCAAACATACACCCAACATCACCAAATAATTTATTTGGAATCAGAATTAAAAGAACATTTGGCAGTTGTGAAATTTATGTTAATTCTGATATTTTTGATTAGTTGTACAACTTATTTAGGACAAATTACCAGATAAATTTTACATTATCTCTTCAGGACTGGGGTTTGTCAATTACTTCGAATTTGGGATCTAAGAAGAAGAAAAAAAAGATTCATGCTTAGCCAACATTGCAATAAAACGTATTAATTGAGGCTTCAATATTTAACTCCTCAATCTTCTGTTTTCCTTCCTTTTTTTCTTACTATCGAATGTTTCTAAACATCTACATAGATATATAACAATTGCTAATGATTTATTCAGCACCTACTATGAGCCAGACTATTGACTTGACTTTACACCTATCATTTATCTACAATACCATGTGAGGAAGATATAATCCTCCCCAAATGTCAGATAAAAAACAGGCACCAATTAACTATCTAAAATCACACACTTCATAAGTGATTTCAGTGGTCTCCTATAGCAATGACAAATGCTTATCCCACAGCTTCCCGTGCACACATCCCGGTCCTAACAAACTCATGTGAGATTGTCATTTAATCCTCTAAACCAGTGGTCCTCAGCCTTCCTAATGCCTTGACCCTTTAACACAGTTTCTCATATTGTGGTGACCCCCATAAAATTACTTTCGTTGCTACTTCATAACTGTCATGTTGCTGCTGTTATGAATCGTCATGTAAATATCTGATATGTGTCTTCCAATGGTCTTAGGTGACCCCTGTGAAAGGGTCGTTCGACCCCCAAAGGGGTCGCGGCCCAAGGGTTGAGAACCATTGCTCTAAATGATCCAAGAAAGTATAGAACAGTATACATATTTTCCACTTAAAATGATCTGCAAGAATCAGAGATTAAAGAGCCTCACCTTCAAACTTGAAGTCGGGGAATGCATTCATGTCTGCTTTCCCATACATCTGCTTAAGCTTAAAAAGCTCCCTCTCCAAATCCTGCTGATACTCTGGGCCAGTATCAACAGGTCCTCCAGATGACCTGCGTGAGGATTACAAGAACTTATTAATATGTCTTGTCATGGACCCGATCTTCTTCTAGACTGACATATGCAACAAAACCTTCTGTGATCATAGAAATGCTCTACCTCTGTGCCATCTGACATGGGAGCCACTAACCATATCTGGCTATAGAGCACCAGAAACGTGGCTAAGGTGACTGAGAGCCTGAATTTTTACTTACATTTCATTGTAATTATTAGAATTTGAATAGTCACATGTGAATAACAGCTACTGAAATATATCATGAAGTTCTGTATGGAGCCTTCAACCAGATAATCCAATGACTGTCTTCGAGCTCTGGGATCCACAAGCTTTACAAACTGCTTTGAAAAGACCCAGCCAGTCTCATCAATATACTGGTTCCTGATAGATGGTTGCTACAACTTTATTATGTACTCCTGTGCGGGTCAGAAATCATCTATCTCCTCAGCTGACTGTAAGTCTCCCAGCACATCTTGTTTATTATTATATCTAGCATGGTGACCAGGACAACGTAGACACTTAAGAGAGATATCTTTCCCTTAAAAAATACTAGGCATGCTAATTTATCGAGTCACTTAATATTTATACCATCCTATGAAACAAGTACTGTTGTCATCATCCCCATTTGACATGAGGAATCTGAGGTACAGAGGTTAAGTTCATTGTAAGTGGCAGACCTGGGATCAGCCCAGCACCCATGCTCAGAACAACTTTTCCATGCTGCTGCTTGCACAAATGAGTGACCCAGCCTCCTTAGATTCAGGGTACACCTAAGGATTGACTTCTTATCTGACAGGCTTTTAAGGACAGTTACAGTAAAAACAGCCTCAACACTACGTAGCCATAACATCTCTGGACAGAAGACACTCAAATTCCCCAATCAGTCCTGCACACCTGCTTAGTGAATAGTGTGATTGTAGGCAAATTCTAACCTTTCAGCCTTAATTTTCTCACATATAAAGTGAGGATGACATCAGTAAGGTTGTGAGTTTCATAACAATGTCTTCATTTTAATCCCTTTACTTTTTCCCTCCTTAGTTTTGGTAATGACAAAACCTTGTTAGTGGCCCAGTCTCAAAAGTCTCAGTGTCTTCACTGTATCACTTTTATATTGTTACTACTATAAAGGTTCTCATCAACCAATGTTTAGATTATTACATTTTTCTAACAGGTTTGTTTTCCTTTTTCATCCCAATTTTCCCAATACACTAATCAAAATTACCTTCCTAATACAGAGTAATCTTGTTCCACCCCACCATCCTGCTCAAAAACTTTTAATTTATCATAAATGCCTTTCATACATCTTAATTGCCAAGCCTATAATCAAGGCCTTCCACAATCTCTCATTCTAACCCATTCTCTCCTTACTGCTCCCTACACTCACATACCCACAGTTCTGGGAAACAGCATTACACAATTCCCCAATGTGCTTTCTAGTTTTCACACCTTAGCTCACACCATTCTTTCCTCTTAAAAAAACTATCCTCCTCCCACCCCCATTTATCTATCCAACCTTCATATCAATTGTTCATAACCTGGGGCAGACCCCTCGGTGTGTCTATTGATGTCTTTCTGTGAGTATAAGCAAAATTGTGAGTAAATTCTTTACTTTATATTTTCAACTACAACAATGATCTATAGCTGTCCAGGAAATTCTCAAGAGGGATGAATGACCTCACACTCTGCCTTCAAATCCAAGATAAAACATTTACTCTTCCAAGACACCCTCTAAAATGCCTCCAGCTAGAAAGAAGCATTCCTTCCTATGAACTACCCAAACGTTGAAAGTGCCAGCATCTTAGCATTTAATCCATTTACCTTAGAGTGTATTCACTTGCTTACAAGCATTCTACACTTATGAAATATTAACATGCAAATGTAGTGTGGTTTCTTTCTTTGTGGCCCATCACAGTTAATAGCTCAGTGCCTTGCACATGGTAGACAACTAAATAATTAAAAACAAAATAAGCAAACAAACAAAATGTAACTATGAACTGATGTACTTGTATACTACTATTACAAAAACTTGGGGACTGAATTTGATGGTGGCTAGAGGTCATCATTCATCTGCAAAACTATGTGGTTCTGTAATTATGTTTTTCTGGGACTTGCTTTGTGCCATTTCAGAGTCTTCCGTCCTTTCATATTCCCAGAAATATATATGTATGATAAAAGTATTAAAGAAAAAAATGCTATCTTTAACATTTCCTCAAAATCATGTCATAGAAAGGGCACTAAATCAAGTTAGAATACTCTGATTATATGTTTTCCCCCAATTAGTTTAATGACTTAAGGATAATCAATGTCTAAAGGACTTTGTTTTTTCAAATAATAGTAGTGCCCTGTTATCTGCGAGGAATATATTCTAAGACCCCCCCCAGTGGGTGCCTGAAATCGCAGATAGAACCAAACCCTATACAGAGCTTTCCAGAAAGTATTCAGCCATGTAATATGGAAAAATAGAGGCATTTATGGCTGGATTTTTTCTGGACAGCTCTTGTATATATTATGCTTTTTCCTATACATACATACCTATGATAAAGTTTAATTTATAAATTAGGCACAGTAAGAGATTAATAAAATAGAATTACAACATACTGTAATAAAAGTTATATGAACAGTCTCTCTCCTCAATAACATATCTAGTAACTGAGATGGCTGCTAAGTGACTGACCTGCACATAGCATATACAGCATGCATACACTAACGAAGGAATGATCCACACCTGGGGCCAGACAGGTCAGGGCAGCAAGAGATTTTATCACGCTGCTTAGAATGACACGCAATGTGGAACTGTTTATTTCTAGAATTTTCCATTTACTATTTTTGGACCCAGGTTGACCACAAATAACTAAAACTACAGAAAAGTAAAACCGCATATAAGGGTTAACTACTGTATCATTCCTAAATGATTTACAAGATCCTATGTACTTCTATGAATTGACTTTAGTTTATAATTAAAGGCATTATAATAAAAATATATCTAAAATGGCAAGAAATTTAATGGGATTCTCCCTTGGAATCCATATTAAAAAAAAATAAGATTCTGGACTTTAAAAAAAAATCAAATCTTATCTCCTTTTAGAGCACCTAATGAACCCTATGTCAGGGATCAGCTCAGCGAAGGTCTTAAGACATTTTCAAATACCAAGTAATTTTTTATTACCATCTCAAAACTTACATGCTTTGAATGTTTTTATTTACACCAGGGTTGATTACCCACTTACTGTCGCTTAGTTCTGTATTCTCTAATCTTGTCCACGAAGAGTTTCTGTACAGGATCAAGTTCCTTATTAAACGCCACTGCTGTAACACCAATATTCCTCCTCAAGTGGACTGAGATTGCAGACTGAATGGCAGCGGAGAACCTGAAGAGCCTCTGAAGAATCATGGTGACTCTGTTACTGAAAAAAACCAGAACGTTCACATAGTTTAATACGTTCATAATTGTAAAAATGCCTCTAAATATATCATATACTGGGAATCTAATTCTACTAACTACTACTGAACTGAGCATACCAGAGCTCAGTGAATGCTAAGAACAGTCACGTGACCGTACCTCTATTCCCCTCTCCATTCCTTATTCCAAGTTTTTACTTCTTAACCAAAGGCCATGGGATCTAGAAGCAGTTAGGCACTCAGGCCTATGTGTGGCTCCACTAAGGTGAGATGCCGAAAGCTCAACAAACAGAATAGGGAGTTTCTTCTCCATGAACTTAGTCTTGGACCAAAGGAAACAGTCAAGCTAGGATGTTAGAAAACTGTCCATCCCTAGCAGAAAAAGAACGACCCAGCCCCCAAATAAATGCACTAAGTTTCCGTGACTCCCTCAAAAAGCCAGAAAGGAGCTGGGCAATGACAGAGGAGACAGTTGCTTCAGCCAAGATGGACAGCCTGGAAGTTTCCACATCACAGACCCACAGCAGGAGAAACTGCTGTGCCTGTTACAAATGCAGGATTTAAGGAATTGTGTAACAACCAAATCTAAGTCCAAAGGAACCAGGAGGAAAAACAGCAACCAGCCCAAGGGAAGGCACCAACAAAAGGGGGAATAGCAAGCAGTATAACTGCATCACTGAAACAATTTTTCAGAGGAGATGAAAGTCTGATTTTTGAAAATAAAGATTTAAAGATTTCCAAGTCCTTCGACTTCTTAAAGCTAAAAGATACACTTTCCTAACTTAAAATTCTCAATAGATAAATTAGAGGACGATCTCAGTTGAGACCTCATTTAGTGTCTTGAAAGATCAAATGTAAGAATCACTCCAAATTACAACAAATATATAAAAACAAGAATTCCAAAAGGAAAGGGATAAGGAGGCCATAAGTAATTGGAAGAAATTTCTCTCAAATTAAGACATTGTATTAGCGTAAAAAGGCATTGGAATGGTGAAAAGATTCACATCTTAATTTACCCTGCTAAAATTTCTGAACCTTAAAGTGAAAACCAGACATGTTAACATAACCTCCATGCTTCCCCTCTCCCACACAAATTACCTAGTAACAACAATAACAATAATTATTGTCAGACTGACACTGGACTTCTATTAAGTTATACTACTACTGTTGAAAGTGTAGTCTGTGGCTCAGTGGTAGTATACAAATCATGTTTTGGATCTATTGTTATACAAAAATTGGGAATAAGTATATAGAAACCTTTAAGCAATTTGACAGTAAGTTATATCGGTTGAATTTAATAATAAAAAATTAGAGTTTGTATTTTGTATGACTTCATTGTTTTGCCTTTCATCTAATTTTTCTGGTAATTTATTTTTATGATAGTCTTCAAAATTATCCACGTTAGGGTGTGGGGGGGACGACCCTTTACCAGTAAGAGTTTGAGAAGCACAAAGCTAGAGGATATTAAGTAACACAGTGATCATCAAATAGACTGGGCAGTATCCTCCAGGAGGTATCTAGCAATCCCTGAAGACATTTTCGGTTGTCCTGAACGGGGTGAATGTTACTGGCTTATAGTGGGTAATGGCCAGGGATGCTGACAAACATCCTTTAACAGTAACAACAATAGTAACAGCCTTCCCATAACCAAGAATTCTCTGGATGTCAATAATGTCAAGGTTGAGAAGCCCTGGTATACCATATAAAAACTACTCAAAGAAATTCTACAATCAACAAAATATCCTT
The DNA here is from genome assembly GCA_004026885.1 of Lyroderma lyra. Lineage (NCBI taxonomy): Eukaryota > Metazoa > Chordata > Mammalia > Chiroptera > Megadermatidae > Lyroderma > Lyroderma lyra. The sequence continues at coordinate 142,460 of PVJL010002705.1, forward strand.
TACCTGCTAGAGTGAAAGCAAACTATTTGAAGATATTAAAGAATTCCTTATGTGTCATTCTTAAACCCCACTAGACAAAAACACTTAAGATGCCAAGCAAACAACCAACGACTTTAAGGTGCTACTTATTATCATTCCCATTTTACATATACAGAAACTGAGATTTAGAGGTAAATACCAGGTCCAAGATTTTACAGTAGAATCTGACTGGACAAATATATTTTAAAAATTATGCAACCTGGTATATATTTTCCTTTCTGGCATGCTAACACTCAGCAATAATATCATCTAGTATTTGTTAAGCCTCAGTCTTTCGCGAAGTACTTCCATACATACTCTTTGTACCCTTATGGATCAACTCTTAAAAATTAGAGGAAGATGTTTTTATCCCTCCTTTAATAGGTAATAAAATTAGGTCTAAGAAAGGTTATTAAATGCTCACATTCCCAGCTGATTTGCTCTAAGTTTAGCTAATTGCAAAAATTTGTTCCCACTGCAATATGGGTAAAATCCATTTTCATTCTTCCTATTTCTATCATCTAAGTATTACTTATTCCCAAATCACACTCTAATTTTGGTCTTTTCCCTGAACTCCAAACCTATACATTCAACAACTCTCATTCCTTCATAAATCCTACTGGGCCCTCAAATTCAACTTGTCTCAAAAAAACAAACACATAACCTCATTATCAAAACTTGTCTCTTTGCCTTTATTTCCTTTCATTTTTTTCCCCCACTGATTAAGTATCTAGTGAGTGTGGACTGTCCACTGGCCTGCAGAAGACACGTTACTACACAAACAAGTGCAAATAAAATAACAACTGTGATAAGTTCTCTATCTGAGTACTACGTTGTGCCTAGGATAGGGATTTGACATAGAAAAAGGGTGGAGAAGGCAACAGCAACAAAAGGGTCCGACATGCGCAGGAGCAGGGTTCTGTTTACGGTGATGGCTGACCAGCCAAAGATTAGTCCTTTCACTGCTTCTTTAAAACACATTCCTAAAGTCCATTCACAATGCACTTAACTTTACCAGCTCTTTTTCTGTCCTGGAAACCTTGTGTTCACATGCGCACTCTGGCCTCTCCCCTAGTTCAAGAACCATTCCACCCAGTCAGCGTGCTGTGCCTTTAAGTTCTTGAGGTGTAGGACCGTGCAGGGAAAAGAGTGGAAATTACAGCTGCTTAACCAAATTTTAGCAATATCAACATTTTTAGGTTGCAAACTTTAAGACTATCATCCTATTCCCATTTATAGTGCACATTCTGCTTTAAACAGTTCAGAACTGTTTAATCTCCCGCGAGTTAGCGGTGGGCAGGCCTGGCTGCACACCTACCCAGCGAGCATGACCTTGGACTACCCTAGCTGGGCTACGGGTCCAGGAGTCCCCTCCCGCCACTATCTGCAACCCGCGCCACCCGTTTGCCCTCAGAGTGCTATTATCGGAGCTATATGTTAAGTCTACGGCAACCTTCAATGCCTAAAAGCGCCGGTCCGCAATGACCCCCGTGCCAGGTCATGAAGGTGCTTCGGACAGAAAGCTGCTCTCTTTTGAAGGTATGAGGCAATTGTCAGTACAGGCCCCGTGAAGAAATTAAAAATCCGAGTCCCAAGAGGCCAAGCTAGTCCAGCTGCCCGCCCCACAAGTCACCTTGCACTCAGTCCCGAGCTGCTGGAGCCACCGCCGCCGCCACCGTTCTACTTCCGGCCCTGGCTCCGCCCCCCCACCCGCCTACCCGCCATCGCAATGCATTATGGACCGCCGTTTCAGTCGGTCGCCACTCACCGGGCAGGAAGCGTCTCGGAGGCAGTCTGCGACCGGACGGCTCTAGGTGAGACAGAAGGCAAACAGGAGGAGGAAGTGGAGGGTAAGTGCTTCCGGGTCCCCTAGAGACGCCTCCGCCATCTTTCCTTCGCCAAACTTGACCTGCTCATTTTCTCTCCTGGAAACCTTGTTGTGTACGCATGCGCACGTGGGGACTGGCCTTTCCTTCAGTTCAATCCCTCCCGCCCCAAATCAGCGTCCTGTTCCTTGGGTTATTGAGGTGTATAAACATACAAAGTGACAATGTAAAACAAAGTGCACTGAGACGTTGTGCTCCCTTGTGCCAAGTGAGCCTCCGTTGCCTCGGGCGTTCGTTTCGCACCACCTGCTGGGAGTTGTAGTCTTGAACCTGGAGGTGCCTGGGAGGCGGGAGGGGGGTTGGAGTTTCGGCGCCGATTCCGCGGGAAGGGCCCAGGAACCTCACACTTCGAGTCGCGGGAGCTGCAGGTTTTACTGGGATAGACGCTGCACGTGGAGCCCGCGCCGCTGCTGTTCCCTGCCGGCCCTGGATTGCGGGCGGGGGCGACAGGGTCGAATCGGAGTGGGTGAGTGCGGCCGTGGTGGAGGAGGGGAGCGCGGGCCAGCGTCGTTCCGGGGCCTTCTCCCCCAAAGCGGCCCCCCCGCGGCCGCCTCTGTTTTGTTTCCGCTGGTCCCCGGCGCTGTGACTCCCATTTCCGTTCGTGGAGACTTGAGGGAGTCGGGTGGGGAGGGGCGGGGGAGTCTGTGCGGGGAGCGGAGGGGCGGGGGGCGCGGGGCTCTGGGAAGCGGCGTGCCCGTGGGGCCCGGGCTGTTCCTGTCACCTTTAGCCGCTCCTTTCCCTGCTGTTCCCTCATCGACTGCCCGCCGTGGTCCGCAGGCTCCGCGGTCGGGATGGGGTCCTTGATGTCCCTGGGATTTTCAGGAAGGTGCAAAACTAGTCTCACCGACCCAGCGATTCGCGCCCACTTCAAATCCAGTTGTCTGTAGAACTGTCCCTGAAAGCCTCATACATACACATGTAGATGGTGTGCATTGGATTTCTTTTAAAAAGAAGCAGTAAGACAAAGGAAAAGCGATGTGTTAATGTAGTTTGCTAATTTCTTTAGTTTGTGTGTGTTTGTGTACTAAAGGATGAGTTTGTTTGTGTTCGTTATTTAGGGAATCCTAGTTTGATTAGGTTAACGGCAGGGAAGACTGCCTGATACCTAATTGCATTGCAAGATAATAAGTAGTAATTTAGAAATACACACAATAGGTCTGATTCATGGGAAGAACAAAGATTTAGAAGGCTTCACTTGAAGAAAGTGAAGAACAGAGCAGTCATTTTTAGGTACTGTGTTGTCTTAAACGTCAGAAGAAACTGACCAACTCTTTCCAAACTAAGGGAATAACTTCTTAGAGTTTGATCTAGGCTTTCCAAAGTTATTTATTTTTAAACATACTCTAATAACACTAGGTGGACTTAAGTCAGTTTTACCTGGATTATATATAGGGCTGGATATATAGTCTTGAAGGAAGAAAATAAATACTGAGCTAGTTGTTAATTAAGACGTCATGAGAGCAGGTGAGGAAGCTAAATACTAAATTAGAGCTGCCTGCTTTAAACTCATCACTTTTTTCTAAAACTTCAAATCTACAGGAATATTGCAAAATTATGCAAATAAAATTATGCAATAAACACCTTCACTCGGTAGAGTGTTAATTTTTCTCCACCTTGCCTTCTCTCTCTGTCCCTCCCTCCCTCTCCCTGTCTCCACACACACACATATACACAGATGTATGTGCTTTATTTTTTTTCTTGACTGCTGGCTTTATTTTTAAACGCAAAAAATGTATTTGAATTTCTTCAGGTATTTAAGTATTTTTTAGCATGAGAAAATAGACTGTTGGTCAGGCAGACACTCCCAGATTACATTTATACATATTTATGTTAAAAGTATATTTTATATGTATATATTAAATGTATATTTGAAGTATGTTATATATTCTGTATATATTACATATTTAATTTATATTACATATTTATATTATAAATATGTGTGTTTATCCTTTATTTATTGTCCTTACTGGGAAAAATTGTCCTAAACTCTAAACTAATGAAGAATAATAATCCTCAAGTTTATCTGTGACCCAAAAAGAATATGAAACATAACTGTATTTTAAAGAATGCCAACCTTTCCTGGATGTTTTAGTTAAAATTAAGTTTAGTTTGTATCCATTTTGTGAAGAGTTCTGAACCTCCAATTAGATTTAATGTAAGAGAAACCCGGGTGTAAAGAGACATCCCTGAGGTGGGAAGGCTCCAAGTAATGTTCTTTTCTCCATTTTAAGTTTTGACAAAGAATCCTGGGGAATTGGTTCCAGAAAAAGTGGAGCTAAGAGCCACTTATGCAATGATATCAAAGATTTGGACAATTTCCCAAACCTCCCCTTTGCTTCTCTAGGCTAAATTTAGAGAACTGAAAGAAAGAGAAAAAGATCAACTTAGAGACTAAGTATTTTTTGCAAAAGTAGATGAGGTTCATTTTTTTTTCCTTTATTTGGTACCTTCTAGAGACTGATCTATAATTTTTTTTGAAGGATAAGTTTCTTTTTTGACAAATCTCTGTTTTTCTGTTTTAGTGCTTGTATTATGGGGGACCACAGTATCCCTCCCTGCTGATGAGCCTTTAGGGCCATTTTCTCAGCCTCTGGTTACTTCCTCATATACTTTATTTTTTCCAAAGTTCCCATAGAATTCACTTGTTTTCTAATCTTTTTATTTTAATTGGTTATAGAGATAGGAGTGGACCTCCTTAGAGGCCCAGAAAATAAAACAAAAATCTTCTGAAGTGCAGTTCTGCTATGCACTTTACTGTTCCTCACTTTTTTTTTTTCAGTACAGAGCAGGTTTTTATGACTGTGTGTGTACATTATGTCCTTGTTTTTAACTGCTGTCAAAGTTTTGCAGTGTATGCTTCTTTCCCTTTTTTCTTGTATCACAATACTTTCTTACTGTGAGTACTTGTATTGGCTCCAACTTCCCACTAGCACCAACAAAGCTGTTGTGAACATCCTTATCAGTCAATATGAGACTGTCTCTGGAATGCTTATCTCAGAGCAAGCTTTCTGAGTCAGGTATAAACATACTTGATTTGGGCAAGTGCTGACCGAATATTCTCTCCAGAATAGCCAGACCTGTCTGTTACTCCATCAAGAAAGTCTGAGGATTCTTATGTCCCTGCTAATTCTTCAGCATTTTACATTCTGATTTTGCTACACATGCATACCAACATACAAACACAAACATAGAGAGTATCAAGTGTTATTTCCTTGTTTTAATTTCCAATTTTGAATGATTTGAATTTGAACATTTCATATCCTTAGCCATTTTGGTTTCCCTTTATGTGAATTTTCTTTACCTGCTGTTCTTATCTGTCCTGACTTTTAGGGGATTGTTAACAACTTGTTTGAGTCCACTGTCTATTTCAGTTACTAGTCCCTTGTCACTTTTGGATATTGGAAATACCTTTTCTCACACTGTAGCCTATCTATTGAACATAAATCTTAATTTTCATATAATCACATCCATGCGATTCCTTATGGTTTATGTCTTTGGAATTTTATTTAATAAGACATTCTTTTCTATCCTTAGACCACAAAAAAATCTTCACCATTTTCTTGTATTAACTTTATAGTTTTACCTTTTACATTTATAAATCATTTAGAGTCAATTTTATATGGTGTATAATAGTTCTTAATAACATTTTCATTTTCTCAGCACATTAATAGAGTGCATACTAAGAGTGAGGCATTGTTCAAAGTATTTCGTATACATCTGTAAACAAACATATTCCTTCCTGGGGGGAGCTTTTGTTGTCCTACAAGGTTGGTACCTACTGAGTCACCACCTCTTGCTGTAAGGTGCAGGTTGAATTTCACAGCTTTACACACAGTAATCTTAAGGAATAAACTTTACTGGTGAGAAGCTGATGAGTCCAGGGATAGAAGAAAAGAAAATAAAGACCTTCATTCTTTCATTATCCCAAACAAAAGTCTGCTGGGGCCTAGGCATGCTGCTGGGAGTACATGATATGTATCTATTTTAGTGGAGAACTCCCCCCCACACACACAATTTGTTTTTTTGTTTTTTTGGGTTTTTTCTTACTTTGGGAGGTGCTGTAATATAGTTGACATACCTTTTACTTGATTTTGAAGTAATTTGAATTAATTTATTAACTAAGATTGAGCTGAAAAATATTCCCACAAATCCACTGGAATGGCGAAGAAGTCATAACAGGTTAATAAACATCATCTAAATAAAAACTAGTTTATAAATATCGTTCGTGGGTTTTCTTTTATATGTGAAGATTACTTCCTCCTACTTACCCTCTGCTTTTATTTGAATTGGGTTTCTACTTCACGAGTAGCGTTTCTCTTGGTGCAGATAACTTCAAAATGTCTTAAAATGTAATTCTTAACAGGGCTGAACTTTTGAAGTACTTCAACCATGACTAAAAGAGAAGCAGAGGAGCTAATAGAAATTGAGATTGATGGAACTGAGAAATCAGAGTGCACAGAAGAAAGGTTGGTGTTTTCTGAATTTGGTACCATTATATTATCAACACACCTAATTAAAATTAAACATGAAGCCAGAGTTCTTGTGGCACCTTGTTCCCCTCCACCCCCTTGAACTGACCTCAGCATTTTGGGGGATAATATATTGCTTTTTTTTCTCTGACTTAGTGTTTATAGCTGAGAGGTAAAGATAGTTTTAAATTAAAAACAGTAATAAGCATAGCTGATAATAATCAAGCACTTAATTGTGATTGCTTTTTATCCCTTAGGGCACTGCTTGATCCTTTTTTCTTTTATCAGTACTGATTACTTTTATTTCAGAAAGAATTTAATTCATAGCCTAAACTAGTTTAACTTTCTGTGAGTAACTAGTAACTGTCAGGAGTATATGAATATATGAAACAGTGACTTGTCCTTGTAGAGGCCACATGGTATTTGAGGAGACATACAGGTGTAGGAGTAATTATGCGCGGTACTAAGGATATAGAGTAGTGAAAAGTGTTAGTACTTGGAAGAGTAATAGAACATTACTCCATTAAGGAAGGAGGGCAGTGGTAATAAGTTCAGAATCCAAGGGGAGAATATGGGTAAAAATAGAGATTTGGGAGTCAGGAAGGTTAAGGAAGGTTAGGGCTAGTGGTCCTACTTTATTGTGTAAAGCAGGAGGTGAGGTAATATGCTGAAAGTAAAAGTGACTAACAAGTAATAGAGCAGGTTTAGAGTAACTGGTGGGAATGGACAAAATTACTAAGGTTGAATTACTAAGGATGCAGGGAGTTGAGTGCAGCTGAGATTTTTTATAATAGAGCATTTCAACATGTTTATATGATTTTTCTCTAGCAGAAGAAACTATAGAGACTATGTGCCTCTTAATTTTCATGTGTATGTATGTATATTGTGTATGTGTTCATTCATTCATTCATGCAGCAGATTTTCCCACACTTAGTTCTGGCTCAGCGTATTTCATGAGCTTGCAGTTAAGCTGTCAGTCTGGGCTACAGTCATCGGCGAGTTGATTGGGGCTAGTGTTACCTGCTTCCAAGATCACTCATGAGACTGGTGTCAGGGCTGCTCACTTCCTCACCACCTGGATTGCTCCATGATGCTCCTCATGACAGTAAAAGCAAAAGGTCTGAGAGAGAGTGCTAACCAAGATGGAAGCCACAGTGTCTTTTTAAATAACCTAATCCAAGGAGCAATTTATCACTTCTGCCTTCGTCTTTTGGTCACACAGTCCAACCGTGGTAGAAGGTGGGAGGGAACTATAAAAGCGTATGACTATTAAAAGGTGAGGATCATTTAGTCCATCTCTTAGCCTAATATGCATATGTTTATTTTTACACACACACACACACACACACACTCACTCACTCACTCACTCTCACACTCTCACACACTCCACAAGCCTGAAGTTTTTACTATTTGACCCCTTATAGAAATACTTTGCTGACTTCTCCTCTCTCCTGTACGATTGGTAGTTATATGTTGATCTGGGGAGTAGCTGTATAAAGGGAGCAGTTGTTACACAGCTGTAGCAGATTGTTGCTATGTAAGAATTTACGTCCAGTGATGTGATATTATTCAGGTTTTTTTTCAGGAGAAATTGGTAATTCAGGTTTTTGTCTCCCATTGTTTAAATGGTGGCAACAAAATATTTAAAAATGTTTTAAATGTTGAATTCATGTAAAATGGGTCTTTAAAAGTATCTGTCTTAAAGTGGCATCTGATTCTTTCAAAGAATCATTGTTACACAAAAAGAAAAACAGACCACTGCTATAATAGCTAAAGAATTTGATAAAAATACTTAGCCAAGAGACCCAATTATTTTACCTTAAACTAATAGTAATAATAATAGTAGTTTAATGTTACTTAAAAATAATGTATTTTTAATCTTGAGTGGTCTATTTTATAAATTTTAAAAGTTTTAGAAGGAATTTAGGCTACATACATTTATTGAATATCATGTATATCACATACTTGGAATTTATATGAAAACGGAACTTGACAAGTTTTAAAATACACAGTTGTTGACAACCACAAATAAGATTTAAATCATATTTAAATTAAACATTAAAATTAATTAAATTCCAGATTACCAGTTCAGCAAATATTACTTGGTGTCTGTCTTCTTTTTGGCACCAAATAAGGGTTTACAAAAGATATGCAGAATTACTTATCAAAGATTTTACCTTTAAGGAACTTACTGTTCTGTACAATTAAAAGTATGAAATGACAATGCAAAAGAGCCCTAAGAGACTTTTAAAGGAAGAATATAATTTTTTAATGTGGAGCTATACTGATTATAACCAGTAGTTTTCAGATTAAATTAAGTGGAAATTATTTCATATCTTGCATTTTCATATCTTACAATTTACATTTATTTAATTGTATTTATGGTGGGAAGGGAAATTGACTAGTAGAGTTGGCTTACAAATTTGGAGAAAACTTTTTATCTTTCTTTCTGGACCCAAATTCTTCAAATAACTTGAAAATACACCATACAAACATTTTCCTGTAAATATACGAGGACTATCCGGAAAGTATCCATCCATGTAATAGGAAAAAAAAGAGGCATTTGTGGCTGGATTTTTTTCCAGACAGCCCTCATATATGCAATAGTTATATGTATATATTAATTATATATATATAATGTATATACATAATGAGATACATTTGCAAGGACGCTTTAAATTTCGAGTTAGCATTTCTTTGTTCAGTTCAGTATTCCGTTTGACAACACTAGTTGATGATGAGTCTACCTGATGAGTCTACCAGTATGAATGGTGTCTACAGAAATGAGTTTTGATACTGATTTTTGTTTTGCGCATATTATTACTTTAATACTCAGGGTACAGGTGTAATTATTAACCATTATATCCTTTAACATTTAGCATTGTAGAGCAAACCTACACACCAGCTGAATGTGTAAGCCAGGCCATAGACATCAATGAGCCAATAGGAAATTTAAAAAAATTGCTAGAACCAAGACTGCAGTGCTCTTTGGATGCTCATGAAATTTGCCTACAGGATATCCAGGTAATTTTTTTTTTTTTTTTTTTTTTTTAGATTTGTATTTCAGCATTGAAATATTTTTTGTTGACCTTTAACCTCTGTAGCCGTAGCCTTTATCTCTCTAATTAGATTTGACCTGTATTACTATAAAATTTAAGCATTTACAGATGAAAACAATTCTTTCAGCAAAATTTTCTTAAAGTTCTGTTTAAAAGATTGAGTACTGAATCAAACATTCCATTTTTTTAATTTCACAAATAAAAAATTAGAAGTTTAAATTTCAATCACAGCTTAATCACAGAGTAGTGGGAAGCACATTGACCTTGGAAGCTGAAGAAGTGTATTCTCACCCCTTTTGTAACTACCTTTTAAATTCTTTGTGCATTAGTTTCTTCACCTTTAAAATGAGATAGTTCTACCAAATGATTTTTATATTATTTTCCATCTTTATTTGCTCCAGCAGTAAATTTTGGATAAGAATTTAAATATCATTGTTTACAGTTATTGGAGTTTATTGCAATAGGATTTTAACCTGTGGTTGGTAGTATTATAACAATATATTGTGTTTGCAGCATATTTATACTCACTTCTCTTTTTTTTTTTTTTGCATAAAAGTTAGTAGCCTAGATTAGAGTGCTCAAGTAGTTTCTCCAGACCTTCCTTGATTATATAATAGAGTTTTATGCCATTTTCTTTCTATTTAGTTTGTTTTATTCTTTACTCCTCCCCCTCATATATATTATAGAACTTTAGCTTTCATTCTTTAAAATTAAATCATATGTCTGCTATTTTTAAATAAGATTTTGAAGTACAATAAATTGAAATGTTAATGAAATTTGTGCATTCTAGTTGCCATTTAACTGTACTTTTATGTTTTCCTTTCAGTAAGTCTAGTCCGTGTTAGGGGATTTAAGAAATTGCTCTTCTAAAACTAGAGAATGTAAGTGGGTCTAATAATATAATTTCAGGATTTAAGGTTATCAACAGTGAAAGCATAAATTAACACTTTTTTTGGAAGATGATTTAGCATTCAGTGCCCCTTAATCTTAAATATGGAATACCTGGCAATTCCACTTTAATAAATTGTTCTTACAGAAATGCTCACCTGCCTCAGCAAAGGTGTATGTCTGAAATGTCCATTGCATGGTTATGCAGAAACTCAAAGGTTTTAAAATTAGGGAATTGGATTAATAAATTCTATAGATTGGCATTCAAGGCAGCATTAAAAATTGGTGAACTAGTGCTATAGGGGCAGTTTAGATTGAGTGAAAAAATAATTACATAACACTCCTAAATTATCTTATTTAATTTTCACTTCAGTCTTTGAAGTCAACATATTCTTAGCCACATTCTGCAGACTTAGAAACTGAGATCTAAAAAGACTAAATAATTTTTCTAATCCATTTTGTAGCTGCAGAGAAGTGCAGTGGAATTTGAACCGAGGTCTGTGTGACTCTGAAACTCTGCACTTGTTAGAGGCAGATTTTTGAGAAAGTTTGTATTGAATACATCAGAGTTACTGGACTTGATCTGATTTTTCTCATATGTAAAATAAAGGGGAATCTGAACTCATCTCTTACTTGTTTTTCAGCTCTAACATTTGTTGGCTTCTTTTATAATACCTGTCCTAACCCAAAGGAAAGTATCACTTGCAAAATACCCAACCTGTCATAGAATCTCAGTCATTATTAGTTGAATAAATGGAAATATGCATAATTTATAGTATCATAGAATTCATAGCTAAGTCAGTTTGCATTCCTCCCTGTCCCCACTTCCACTCCTCAAAAAGGATATGGATAATAATCATGTCGATAATACAAACAGGAACATACATTTGGAATCGGAATCCTTGCTGCTTGGGTTAATGCTTTTGTATTTCCAGATGAATGCTGACTTTAGAGTTGATGGAACAGTTAAGTTTCACTTCTTTGAGGAGTGTGACCCAAGATCACATCCCATGTTTGAGTTTTGTCCTTGTGCCAGGTCTTACTGAACTAGCGAGTGTATTCAGTACCTGAGAGCTCACTTTCAGAGTTACACATGCCATCCTTGTAGTGGATAGTACCAGTATCTGCTAGAGAGGGGAGCAATCTTGATATTAGGAGAATTTTTAACACAGGGAGAAACAACTGTATTAGGGAGTGAAACTGTCATGTTTGACCTGTCTGTGTGCAAGGTCACAGTTAGTCTTGTCCCTGATTAAATTAGATGCATAGTCACTTAAGGTTTTAGTCTTTACATGTGTAAGATTTTCAATATTAGAAAATGTGATTGTACTGTAACTGCAGTATTTATTGATTCTTGGGAGTGAAAGTGGGGAGCTTTGTACCTCCAGCAGTATAAGATTCAGACACACAGAGATATACATTCTTCAAGATAATTACAGTGGAAGACTATTTTTAAACTGGTGACAGAAAATGTCTACAAGTCAGAATTACTTTTTGCCATCAATTTGTCATTGTGTAAAATGCATTCACTGTAAGGAAATACGAAGAAAAAAAGCACTGATAGTGAAAAGATACAGAATTATGATTAAAGATGTTCATAACTAGGTCAGGGAGTAAAGTCCTAAGTCCTTTAACTCTATTAACTTTGTGATCAGAGATTTAGCGTGAACCTTGATCTTAAATGTATATCATTGTTTACAAGGGAGATATGGCAAATGATATTTTAATAAATTTATGTAAATTATCCCTACGAATTAAACACCTTTGCTTTTCACTGACAAATTATATTATCTTCTACTTTAAATACTTTTACGGAATAAACAGTTGCCTTTTGGCATTATTTAAAATCCTAAATTAGACTTCAGAGCTAGAGAAAACCACCACTTAAATTCTGTTGTTTATGCTGTCCTTAATTATTATCACAGTGGTTAAAATATTTTCAATTTTGGCAAAGAATTAAATGATGTGATAACTTGGATAATTAAAAGTGTTCTCATAATTTAATTAACATGCCTAATTAAGTCCTGCTTGGTATATTCATTTTTATTAAACCAGATGATTGTGTTAAAATAATCTTACTCGTTTTACCCATATTTAGCTGGATCCAGAACGAAGTTTATTTGACCAAGGAGTAAAGACAGATGGAACTGTACAGCTAAGTGTACAGGTAATTTCTTACCAAGGTAGGTTAATTTTAGTGTTCTTATTTAAAAATTTAGCTCATATTTTTCTAATATGAGAACTCAATTTTATAAGTTTTGGGTGTTTCAGATGGTTGCCTAAATTACTTAAGTGTAATGTTAACAGACAAATATTCGTGCTTCTGATTTAATTATTTTATCTGTCAAGGTGAAGCAGATAGTATACCACATTCTACCTAGTTAATCAGGAAGGTATATATGAGTATTTTAAGTTAGTAAGTAACAGGATCACAAAAGTGGTAGAAGAACAGGTTCTGGGTGACTTCATAAGAATGCCTCACTCAGTCACACTGCAAAACTAGACTGCCGGGGCAGCTGTGCCCTGCCCTGATCTGGAACATGCCAGATTTGAAAGCCACCAACTGTAGCTGTCACCTTGTAACCATGCTGCCTTTTTAGTGATCCATAGTAGCCCAGAAGTGGATGCAATGAACTTGCTTATCCTCTCTTAGCTCATTTCTAAATAGAAGGTTAATACCAGTGGGTTTAGAGCCAGAATCACCCCAGAAACCCTCACTGCTGGGAAATTTAGTCTGCACATTGGCACAAAAAGAGGAATTTGCAAAGGACGTTTGTGACCCAGTCAGCTGCTTCCATTACAGTATTTTCCATCACAGTAATCTGGTGGGTTGTATTTTAGTTTTTTTTTAATGTGACTTGTTGGGATTTCTAACAGAGTTTCAGAACAATTTTAATCTCTTAACATATATTGCTTACAGTTATGTTTCACAAACAATAGTTTTCTTCAGACTGAGAACAGTAGTTATCTGCTTTTGATCCTTAATTTCCTCATGATTGACTATTGTTGGGAATAGGGGGAAAAGAAATCTTTGTTTTATCTTTAAAAGTCTTGTGACCTCTGGGTGCAGGTATATTTTTTTTTAATTCTGATTTTTTTTTATGTATATTTCAATAAAGTGATTTTTGTTTATACCACCTAATGAATGATAACTATGCATTTTCTTGTAATACTGGTTTTCACAGGAGATGGAAATAGTTTTTTTCTTTCAAATACACTTTGATTAAATTCTGATATAGATTGTATCATGAGCAAACAGTAGCTTCTTAAAGCTATCGATTTAACAAGTATCTGATGTTATATCATAAAGGGCTATTTTAGTCTATTTTGAATATCTTAAAGATTTGGGTATTTTTTCATTCAGTTGAAAGTGAATATCAGAATTTAATGATGTGAGTTCAGTTTAACAAACTGCATTTTTAAAACATGTACTTTGTCCTTTAAAAAGAAAGCAGTCAGGAAATAATTTTAATTTGTTTAGAAGGGTGAGTAGCTACTCATTTATACTCTTTCTAGTCTTAATTTGTTGTGTTTTTTTTTTTTAATTCCACATTGGTCCTTTTTTTCCTAATGTTTGTAGGTGGAGGTTTGTGTGTGTGGTGGTGGTGGTGGTGGTGTTTTTAATCATTTTAGACTTAATTGAGAAGTTGGAAAAGTAGTAAAATACATCCTGGATATCCTTCCCAGACTTTTCTCTCCCTCGCCTTTGTTACTTCTTTTTTTTAACCTGATTACGAGTAAGGTGTAACTTGATCCCCTGATTTTCCTAAATACATGTGTGTATTTTCGAAAAACAAGGAATTTGTTTTGCATGACCACAGTAGTTACCAAAATCAGGAAATATTAATTGACACAACACTGTTATCTAACCTACCAAAGTTCTTTGGATTTGTTGTTTTTATCATTTAATAGCGATGTTAAATTCTCTAGACATACTGTTAAAAATATTTAAAATGGAGTTTTGCTCTACCATTTGAGAACATATCAAGTAAATAAATTTTGTTAGTGACTTTCATGTTTTCATTTCGATTTTTTTTTTTTAATTCACTGTTAAGGAATTGAACCAAAGCTCAACATCCTTGAAATTGTTAAACCTGCGGAAACAGTGGAAGTAGTGATTGACCCAGATGCCCACCATGCTGAAGCAGAAGCACATCTTGTTGAGGAGGCTCAAGTGATAACTCTTGATGGCACAAAACACATTACAACCATTTCAGACGAAACCTCTGAACAAGTGACAAGGTGGGCTGCCGCCCTAGAAGGGTACAGGAAAGAGCAGGAACGCCTTGGGATACCCTATGGTAAGGAGATACATAATTATGTGTTAGGTAGAGTAGGAGGAATTAAGCTTGGCAGAGATGGTACGAGGGTGAGTTATAGCTGTTTTAGAATTTTTAGGAAGAATATTGATTTTCTGTGTTTTTTTCTCAGGGTATCCCAACACATGATGGACAAATACTGTCATTGGTTGTGGGAATAAAAAATATAATCGTATCACTTAACCATGGGGATACATTCTGAGAAATGCATGGTTAGGCATTTTTGTCCTGCAAACATCGTACACACACCTGTAGGTGGTACAGCCTACTACACACCTGTACAGCATGTTACTGTACTGAATGCTGGAGGCAACTATAATGTACACTGCTCCAGCCTCTTAAACCTTACCACGGACCTTTGCACTCAACTGCTGTTGGTTTGGGTAAAACTACTCTGGCCTGGTGTGCTTTTAGTGACTACTTCCGGGCTACGTTCCAGGAAGTAGTCATTAAAAGCATGCTAATACATTGGACACCTGGTGGCTATTACTGCTTTTTCTTTACCTACATGTTTTTTGGGGTCCATGGGCTATCTTTTCACCTGGTTTTACTATAAATGTTCATGGATCTTTGGTTTCACTATTTAGTTGGTTATAGGGATTTTTTTAATTCAGAGAACTTGAAAATCTTTATTGCTGTTTTCTCAAAATCTTCCTTTAACTTCTTTATGGAAAAAAATAAAAAATTTAATTTGGTGGCTATCAGTCATATATTCTTGTGTTGATTCATCTTTACTATTAATATGTATATTGGCTCTTAATAAACACCCAAATGTTATTTTTCCCAGTTATTTTCTTATTGAATAGTGTGAATCTCGGTTTCAGCTAGTATTTACTGAGCTTCAATGGGTACAATGTTCTGTTTGGTAACAGTGATACAACAGTGAAAATTTATACATGTTGGCCATCTTTTTAATTTGTGTATTTAATTAGATAATAAAAAATGATGAAATGAAATTATTTGGA
Source organism: Lyroderma lyra (assembly GCA_004026885.1). Taxonomy (NCBI): domain Eukaryota; kingdom Metazoa; phylum Chordata; class Mammalia; order Chiroptera; family Megadermatidae; genus Lyroderma; species Lyroderma lyra. Next base: position 158,064 of record PVJL010002705.1, read on the forward strand.
TTCACTTTTTATGGATTCAACTAATAAAAGCACAAGGCACTGTGGTATGCTTGAAGATGGAATGATTTACAAGACACAGCCCTTGTAATGTAGGACTTGAACGTGTTATGGGGAAGACAGCTGAGTACACAGGCAATTAGTATGTTGTATTGTAAGTGCCACCATAAGGGTAAATGCAGGAGCAACCAGCTTTTTCCAAGAAGCAAAAGGGAGGAAAGAGTACATTGTTCACATTTTTGAGACTCCCTAGAAGCCCCTTGTATTTTTTTTTCAAAACACCAAATCATACACTGCTGCGAAATAAGTTTTTAAACTCATAATTTAACTCCAGTCTCCCGGGTTATCAGATATTTTATTGCATTTGGCCCACTGGAGAGCAATTTTGCATTTTGTTTTCTTGATAAATTTCAGACTGATGTAAACCCAAGTGAATCCATAAAAAATTTAGATTAAAAATAAAAAAGGAACTGAGGAGAAAATACAGCATAAAAATCTTTTTACTTCAGAACTGCATTTGTACTTGGGGAAAACAAGCTGTCTGGATTTTATCTATGTGTATGTGTGTTGATAAGTTAACTGTAAATGTATACAACATCTAAGATGGAGCTAGTCTAATGGTAGTATTTTCCTTTCTAGATCCCATCCAGTGGTCTACAGACCAGGTCCTGCACTGGGTAGTTTGGGTCATGAAGGAATTCAGCATGACTGATGTCGACCTTGCTACGCTCAACATTTCAGGGCGGGAGTTATGTGCTCTCAACCAAGAAGATTTTTTTCAGCGGGTCCCTCGGGGAGAAATTCTCTGGAGTCATCTGGAGCTCCTTCGAAAATGTATAAAATTTGAGCTACTATCTATTTATGTTGTAACTTAAGTTTAATTTTATTTCTTTAGAACTTTGTTGTTGTAATTGTTTATTGATAATAACAGTAGTACTTAACATTTATTAAGTATATAAGGCTATACTAAGAGCTTTATATGTATTATCTTATTTAATCTCTGTATTAAGGCTGTAATCACTACTTTCCTTACTTTTTAGATAGGAAACTGAGGCTTAGACAGCCGCACAGAGTCACTGAGCTAGGGAGTGGCAGAGCCAGGATCCAAACTTGGGCTAATACTAAAATCTGCGTTCTTAAATAAGATGCTCTTAGCTCTTCATGTATTCTAGTTGTTGATGTATATGTTTCACCAGTCACTTCTTCCATTTACTGCTCATCTTCTAGAAATTTAAGATTTTTCACAGATAGCTTTCCTGTCATTCTCTTTATTATTAGTGGGATTAAATCTTTTGGAATTTCTTTTAATTGAATACAGTCTTAAGAAAGAAAGGAGACGTATAAGTACATAGCCCACTACCTTGATTTGGAAGCCATTGGTTATAGTTGTGTTTCCATGTTGCTCCACAGACATTATTATGATTAAGTGACTATATACAGGAATTAGAAACTACTTAATTCCAACAAAAAGAGCTCAAATAATTATAAATTATGCTTTTGGTATTTTTAATCCATTTTATATTTCAGTAACTATTAAAATATCTTAGCAGTGTAACCCATTCCCTAACACTTGTATAGATCACAGATGTTAGCCAGACCCAAATATTTTTCACAGTGTGTAAATGGGACAAATTCCGACTTTGTTTTTGTAATGGTTATGGATGAAACTGTTCTTGGGAGCATTTTGTTCTATTGTATCTACTGTATGCCCAATAAAGGGACAGCTTTGGTGGAGGGGTTTTCCATAGTCATCTAATGCTCAGGGTTTTCATGCAAGGTGCCTTATCTGCTATTGAAAAGAAATGAGCTCTGGAGAGCTTTCCTTGATTATTTATATCTATAGTTTCTCTTGTATTAATTCTCTTATTATGGTGGCGAGAATCTATGACATTAAGGACTTACTTCATTCATTACATTTACAGGGTTTATTTCCAGTTTCAGTTCTTATTAGATAAGTAAGTTGAATGTTCTGGTTGAAGGTTTGTCATTGGCTTCACAGGTTTTCTTCTCTGCAGATGGATAAGGTAAATACTGAATTGTTGCAGGTTCTTCACATGTAAGCCATGTGTACTCAAACATTTTCTTGGGGGAACTCTCAAGAACAGAACAAGGACAGTGCTTAGGCTGCAGGTTAGTTTTTCTCACATTCATGGTTCTCGCTGTCACTTCCAGGTCTGCACTTGTTCTGATTGTCTCTGGTTCTCCTGGTGCTTCTCAAACTTCAAAGCTCATACAGAGACTTTTCCTCATACAGAGGCAGAGCAGTCTTGTGTGTCTGTAGTTTTCTGGTGGTAGAATGGGTCTTCAGAAAAGCTCTGCTCTGGAATTATTTTTCAAAAGTAACAAAGCCCACTGCCTAGCTAAGTGTTTCAGGGCAATTCTTGCCTGTCCAGCCGTGATTCTTTGCTCAGCCATGGTGAGGAAATCCCATCTGGTGTGGGAATCTGATGCTCAGTTCAGATTTGGAGATGGGCAGAATGGTGTAGAAGGCTGTTTCTGTAGACTTTCTGTAATTCAAAAGTTGTCCAAATGGGTTCCTTTGAGCACAGTCTAGTACTCGGGCTCCTCTTGTAGGATGAGGTGTACAGCGTATCTCTGAAAGGTACTTATTAGCCCAACACGTTTTATCTCTTCTTCCTTAGTGATCTGTCAAGAATGAATTAGGAATTTGTGTTAGATTACCCACCAAGCCACCACCTTTTTGTGGTTCCCTTTTATATTGAAACTTCATCCAAGTTCTCTACATGGGGAGATAATTAGAAAATTTTTCAGAACTACCAGCTCTGTGATGTGCTTCTAGATATGAATATCTGTCTTCTGTCACCAAAGGCACAGCTCTCAGTTTGCTGAAGGTTTTTAGGAAAAGGATCGCATTATACATGCAGTGTCTAAAGTTTCTTCATAAAGTGGCTCCATTTACCCCAGAGCTTTGCTGCCTAGGACTGTTTCCTTCGTGTGTGGCCAGGATTTGAGGGCTACAGAGGAATATGATATTGAGAGTGCCTGGATGGTCTTAGACCAAGCTTTCAAAACCCCTCTCTTTCTGTATTATGCCTCCTAGGAAACCTACCAAACTCTTTCTGAGAATCAGGGACTAAGAGCAGATCTTACAGGTTCATCACACCTGTGCTGTGTGGTGGTGACTCCCTGTTTTGCTTCTTTTTAAGCCAGGGCACTTTTTTCCATTTATAGTCACAAATGGAGCAAATAACAATTTCAATTGCACTTTGGCTCTTCAAGGTGCTTTTATAAAATTGGTGGAGGGGTGTGGAATGTTTTCTTTAAGAGAGACAGCAGTTCTTGGGGATAATAGTCAAAACTAGGAATCCGGAAAAAACAGTGGCATCTTGAATTTACTGAAAAGTTAACTGTCTGAGGTACTGTGTTCCTTAAAAGCAGTTTTCTATAATCCTCATGACAAGCACATGCCGTGGTAGGTGGGGGGTATCATTTAAAAATGAGAAAATTAATGTTCAAGTTGAATAATTTACCAGTCACCCAGCCAATGTGTGAGTGCTCAGATTAGAATCCACCTAGATCTATCTGAGACAAGTGCCATATAATCGTTTAAACCCACAAACTCAGAAACCCCAAACATAGCTCCCATATGACAGGTAGGACTCAGACCTCTTTTATAATAGTAGTTCCCTAGCCTGTTACAGCTCCATGTTTCTGGAACCAGATCCCAGCATAATACCCTGAATAGTCCTGTGTCGGGAGCCAGGTCCCAGGATTCTCAGTGCACAGATGATTGCTGGTGGGTGCAATTTCAATTTCAAGAGAGAAGCATTCATGTGGTGATGGGCAGTAAATAGGCTAAAGTACTAGAGACTTTACCTCTTGTATGAGAGAGAAAGCGTAGCATTCGAGTAGGGAATAGCAATAGGTAGGTAATGAATGGTTCTCTAAAGGGTTATGTTAGAGCCTTTTACAAAACTGACATCGAGAGCTGTATTTGTAGACATGTTGAATTATTTATTAATAGTTCAATTGTGACATTTAGAATAGCTACAGTTTTATCGAAAATTTAGCTGTCTTTGAGTATTGTAAAGTTAAAGCAGTTTTATTCAAAAGTAGACGTTAAAACAGATTAGTAAATTATGAAGATTTCTCATGTCCTCTTGAGGGAGCCATTTTGGTGAAGAAAGTCTATCTAAATAATTGCAATGTGGTATATGTGCTCATCTCTGATCTGATCTTGAAGAGTTCCATGTTTTATTGGTTTTATGAGATACATGAATAGATTTACCTATAGAGATTTACATTTAGAAAACCATGGTTCTCTGAATAGGGAACTCTAAAAGAAATTCTACTTCTTAAAAATTTCTGTTCCTTATAAAGTGACTCATATTTTTTAGGTTATCATGCTAATAAATTTCAGTTGTTTGATGTTTTGCTTTTTTGTTTGGTTGGTTTTGGTTTTAATTGTAGAGTTGCTTTTAAAAGGACCATGTTTATTAAGTTCATTTTTACTGGATTGGGGTTTGCATTTCTGGTTTTCACATGAAAACGGAAGTCTTATTTGTGTTCTTTAGATGTATTGGCAAGCCAAGAACAACAGATGAATGAAATAGTTACAATTGATCAACGTGAGTATTCATGCCCATAACATGTGGTACGTTTATCAATAAGAAATGTTTCCTTTATTCTCTATTGCAAGGTAGTAAAAAGGAAAACTAATTTTTACATTTTATATGAAGTATTTTAGAAATACAGAGAAATAATAAAGTATAACCAACGTCTGTATATACCGTAACACCATACTTAATATTAAAAAAAACTTTATATATAAAATTTATTTGTTGTAGATTCTGAATTTGATATTTATCATTCCATATTTTATATTTTTGCTAACTGTAACTATAAACAGTATAGCATTGTTGTGCATTTTAAACTATTTGGATAAAATGATAATATACTGTGCATATCCTTTTATAATTTGCTTTGTTGTTTAAAAGTTATGAGAGTTAACTCATGTTATGCTCAATTTTAGTCATTTTCACTATTGTATATTATTTTTAAAACTTTATGAACATCATTGAATTAGTATATATCAAACTGTGTGTGAGATTCTGTGGTTAAGTATCATAGGGTTGCTCTTCTGCCTTTTCACCCTCATTAGGTGTTACCAAAGCTTTTTGTCTCAAAGTGGTAGTATGAATTTGTAATCTCATCAGCAGCGGAATACGAGTTCTCATTTGTTCACGTTTTCTGCAAGATTTGATAAACCACTTTTAACAAACTAATATTTTATAACTGTCTAATGTATATATATATCACTAAGTTATTTCAAAAATAAGATTAACTTTTAAATTAAAATTCACAGACTGTAATGCAAACATCATACCTCTGAAAACTTTTTCTTACTTTGTTCAAAACTTGTGAATTAAGGCTTTTTGAAATATGAGGCCTTTTGTTCAGGTAATTAGAACCACATTAGTTAAACTACTTGCATTTTATGTCTTTCAGTAGTTTTTTTCATTACTTGTATTAGAAGGGAAAAATTTTTATCCTTGTCCTTCTTTGCAGCTGTGCAGATTATTCCAGCATCGGTGCAGCCTGCTACACCAACTACCATTAAAGGTATAAACAGTAGTGCAAAGGCAGCAAAAGTCCAAAGAGCTCCAAGGATTTCAGGAGAAGATAGAAGTTCACCTGGGAACAGAACAGGTATTTTTGCATTACCATCTAGTATTGATAAAATTTGTCATGTTTACATATATTTTGTTTGATTTCACTGTATGAAAATGTGAGAATGGACTGTTTCTCCGTCAGTTCTTAGGCATCTGAAACACATTTGTGTGTTTAGCATGGCTGCTTTTTGCCCTCTGTTAATTTGTAGCACTGTGGGCAATGCCTGTCCCTTTCAATGTAGGAAACAATGGCCAAATCCAGCTGTGGCAGTTTTTGCTAGAACTTCTTACTGACAAGGACGCTCGAGACTGCATTTCTTGGGTTGGCGATGAAGGCGAATTTAAACTAAATCAGCCGGAACTGGTTGCACAAAAATGGGGACAACGTAAAAATAAACCTACAATGAACTATGAGAAACTCAGTCGTGCATTAAGGTAAGCATTTATTACTAGTTAGTTAGTTAGTTTGTTTGTTTTTAAATATCAAGCCTTTCTAAAAAAAAGTGGCTTCTTCTAGATGTAAACATTATGTAGTGATTTTAAAATATTTGACTTCTTCATAAGATGTTTTCTTTATATATAAGAACGGATAATTTCATACTTGTGCTAAAAATTACTTTTAAAAGATCTGTAGTCATAATCTTGAGGTACACAGAGGTTTTTTTTTTAAAGATTATTCTAAGATTATTTGTTTTTGTTTGTCCTTGAAAACCTTTATTTTCTTCATATCCGAAGACTAACTTTGTTGGATAGATTATTCTTGACTGGCAGTTCTGATGGTTCAGTATTTTGAATATGTCATTCCACTCTCAGAATTTTGCTGATAGACTAATGGGGAATAGTTACTTGTTTTTATCTTGATTTAAAAGCATATATCACTCTATTTAAAACCAGCATGTTTAATGTTTGAGTTTTGTATCATTTAAGTAACAGATAAAGATACTGTCATTTGCATAGGTGAACTGAGCATAAACTTTAGTAAATGTGCAGATATTGTTTATTTTTATATTTTGATGCAAAATGTTAGCCCATTTTCTTATTTTTTTCCCCCCTATAGTCTACCTAAATTTGAATGTCCAGCTTTTACATTGATAGAATTGGAATGGAATAAATTCTTTTTAATACTCCCTAAATAATATGATTTTTGCATAATTACTATCAGAAATTATGCTTACTACAGTGATCAAAATTCAGTATGTGCATTGTATCTGGGAAGGGTATATAGGAATATCATGTAATTATGTCTTTTTTTTTTTTTGAAGAATGAATATAGTAAAGTAGTCCTGTAGTTTACTTCAGTATTTCAAAACAGTTTTACTTTTACTTCATGTTTCACTTGAACACTGTCTATAATTATAATTTCACACTGAGAGGTTGTGATTTACCTCTCATCACTACACTCGCACACCCCCACACACACCCTTTCTGTCCCCTCATCCTAATATAATTATATAGATATTTTGGTTAGTCCGTATTCATTATTATAGGATAATGCCTTGTAGGTACTATTACGTAGTTTACCGTGAGTATTTTTATTTTCCTGAATGACCTTTGTTTTTCTTAACATTCATAAGTAACTAGCTTTATTTTCAATGTGCTTATCTCTTATTGAGTCTCAAACACTTGGCCAACTATCTAAAGATCCTTTTGGTACAATCAGAATTAAAACTGTCATTTTTGAGTTGATGTGATTGCATACATACAAATCCCCTCAAAGTTATCAATGAATTATTAGAATTAATAATTAAGATGTCAGTTCTCCCTAGATTGACCTAAGTTTTAATGCAGTAACCATCTAAGTAAGATTTTTCATAGAACTTAGCAAGATAATTATAAAATTTATTTGGGAATGATAAATTACCATAATAACTTGAAGGTTACCAAAGTGGAAAGACTTCCTGTACAAGGTATTGAGACTCACTATAAAGATACAACAGTAAGACAGCATAGACAAGTAGACCATAGATTAGAAGAGATGGCCCAAACAGAACCAAGACTATAAGAGCATTTGATTTAAAGATAGCAGTGGGCTGAGATCTAAATTCTGTATTAATGTAATTGGCACCAAAGGAAACACAAGAGTGGCCAGTGTGTTACATATCTTAACTGGAACGTGAACATAACTCCTGTATTTTTGCTGTTCTACAACTAGAGGAAGATGACATAATTTCCTGTGTATAGGTCACTCTTTTCATTAATGGACTCAAGTAACTGAGTGACTTTTATGATAAAATCCTGCTAACTGTGGTAATTTACACCACTGGCACTTTTGCAATTGTTTCTTTTGTAACAGCTCTCTGTCAAATGGGTGCAAGTGGGTAGTGTAATTTTAAAATAAAGGCTTTACGGTCTGCCCTCCCAGAAAAGTGTTTACTTACTTTTCCCCCCCATTATTGGAATTGGCATTGCATAGTGGTAGATAAAATCTGTTTTCCAGAGTAAATGTAAATCCTACTTTATTTCCATCTCCATAGAAAGCAACCAGATTTCTAGAATGATTTCCCCAAGTGGAACCTATGTAGGTTTAGGAACATTGTTTCTTTACAATGTCCTGTTTCCTGTGTTTCTTGCAGCCCTTTTACTGATACTTTTGCAGCTCCCTGTTGGGTTTGGAGAATTTCTCTGAAAGGAAAGCCTTTTGTATTAACATGATACAAGTGAAGGCATAGCTGCATAATACAGGATTTTGTACAAGACATAAAAGAAGTGGATATTCCAACATTCCATAGAATATGTATATTAAAATTTTCTTCATACTGTATGGGTTCTTAATTATTAACGTAGCTTACATTTTAGAGAGGGCTATGTGCCAGTCATTGTGTGCTAAGCACTTTCCAAAGATAATCCTTTTAATCCTCAACAATTCTGTGAGGGTAAGTACTGTTTTTAACCTCATTGTATAGATGAAGAATTAAAACTTAGAGAAAATATGGCTTTCTTGTGGTTATAAAGGTAATAAGTAAAGAGGCTAGATTTCAAATCTCAGCATTTTGATGCCAAGCCCTTGTTCTTAGGTTCTATTACTGTGCCCAGGGTTTTTTGTTTGGTTTAATAATACTTATTTTTAAATCAGTGATTTATCCTGATTGTGGAAAATAGGCTTTGAAATTTTAGTATATAAAGTTTTGTAGTACTGAGCATTGAAATTTTAGTAAATAATGTTTTGAAGTTTCCTTGGATAGTAATGTCAAACATTTCTATATACCTTAAGTGTTAATTGCTGTCATGGCAGATGCAATATACTAGGCTTCTGCTTGTGGAAGAGTCTGTGAAATAAGGTAAGAAGTCCAGAGTCTTTACGTAGTACTAACGTGGTTTTCTCTTTTTAAAGGTACTATTATGATGGGGACATGATTTGTAAAGTTCAAGGCAAGAGATTTGTGTACAAGTTTGTCTGTGACCTGAAGACTCTTATTGGATACAGTGCTGCAGAGTTGAACCGTTTGGTCACAGAATGTGAACAGAAGAAACTTGCAAAGATGCAACTCCACGGGATTGCCCAGCCAGTCACAGCCGTCGCCCTGGCTACGGCGTCCCTGCAAACGGAAAAGGATAATTGAGCCCAGGACTTTCTGGGAGCTCCAAGTCTTTCTTAAATATTAGAGCAAGTATTGCTCTTACCTTTATTACTGAATTTGAATCTTTTATTTCTAGACTGTACAATCTGATGCATGATTTTTTTATAAATATTTCATACTCTTGTGAATTTGGATCTTTTTACTTTGAGCATATATTTTAGAATATGTGTATGTTAAAGGATCATCACAATGGCTTCAGTGTGAAGGCAGTTTATTGTGACATAGTTTGCAAACAGTCAGGAAAGCTGAACTGGTCAGTATTAATGTCTAGCCCAACCAAAAATAGCCAGTAGCATCTGAGGATGAATGAAGTATCTCCATGGAATAGTCTGGCTTAACTATTTTTGAAAATATAACTGTTTCTCCTCTGCTGCTTTAGATGTAGCTTTATGTAGAACCACAAAAGGAGTTTTTACAGCTAAAGCATGTGTGCCTCTTTCATCTAATCAAGCAGAGCTAAAATAGTCATATCAAATAAAATTATAATATGAATAACTTACTAAGCTAAGAGCATCAAGTTATTAAAGTAACTTATATATTTGCAAACAAAGGACGAGAAGAAGTCGCCTGGCTTAAAAGAGCAGTGCTGAAGGAGCTCAGGTTTAAACCGGGCTCACCTCCAGCCAGTTTTAAGGATTTTCTGTATAGATTATTCATAATGTCCAGCCAGGAAGTTAAATTATTTTAAGAGAGGCATTTAATTCTAATAAACCAACTATTACAAAAATTCTGAAATGATCTCTGTTTTTCCTGTCAGAGATTTAAAAAACTGAAAAGGTATACCTCAACTAGAAAATTGATTATATTTGGTTTGACTTTTTTTGTTTTGAGTACCCTATAGTGCCGGTTTAGTGTGCAGAAGAGCTTACGCAGTCATTGTGTTTCCGATGAAATGAAGACTTTAAGTCAGTCAGCAGTACTTTACCTTTCAGGTCATTAGTAAATTCCTTACAGATAGTTTAAAAAGGAAATTTTGACCTCCAGTACAGTCAATCTTCACTTAAAACAAAATTTCCCATTTACTTAATTTTTCCTTTTGAATATTTATATGTATGAGTATACAAATACTTATATTCATGTTCATTTGACCATTTCCTATATATACAGATACACATATGAAGATGTAATAATATTCAAAAGGGAAGATATTTCTAAAAGTCTTCAAAAATGAAATAATTTATGAAACTCTGTACTTACCATAAGCTAACACTAAACAGAAATGGCTGGAAGGGTCTGTCTCTTTTGCTTGCTCACACACTCACTTGCTTTATTTGTTTTGTTTGCTTTAAGGTCTTATGTACACATCATGATATGAGATGCTGGCTAATAGTTTCTAATTCTCTTATAGCAGAAGATTGATTCCCAAATATTCATTTTCTTTAAATAACAGCTTTATTTTTAAGAGTTAATACTTTTGACAAGCTAGGAGGAAAGGGCCCTGGTAATACAGGCAAGGTAGCATTGTTCGCCATTGTTGCTGTCAGTACTAACTAGTGGTTGGGAGTGAACCACGGGAGGCAGGGCCCTTAGGACAAGGAGGAGTCTGTGATCTCCGTTTCTGATGACCTCAAGTCGTAAGTGTGAGTGCTGTGCTATAGGACAACACAGTGCAACGTTGGTTCATTTATATTATTGTATTAAAGCCTTTAAGACCCTGCAGTAAATACCTAAGAAAGAATAAAATGAAACCCATAACTTCCATTTTTACTTTTTAAAACACATACAAAATAAATTGACAGATTATTAGTATAACTTGGCCACAGTAATTGCAAGAACATCTGAGTAGAATAGCAATATGTAGTAATCCACAGAAGCTCTAGTTTCAGATAATAACTGAAAAGAAGGTTTTGCACCATCCACTTAGGCTCTAGATAGTTGACAAGTTAGTTTTAAAAAGTAATAAAGTGAACTATTCTGATATATTATCAAGAGCTCAAAATTCTTGACTTTTAGATTTAAAATGCTTTTGGGGAGCCATTATGTTAAACTTTTAGCCAAGATTGCAGACTTCTCAATTATAGGTATATATATTTTTTAAGATTAGGAACACCCACATTTGTGTTAGATCCCTAAGACTGTTATTTCTTTTTCCTTTAAGCATTCCTCACATGCTTTAAAAAAACACATATATTCTATCCATTTCCTTCAGTTGGCAGTTTTTAATTTCTCATTAAAATATGAACAGAGACAGTTCTCACATATGATTAGGTGCTTTACTTTTTTTCTCCTGCTCCTCTCACCGAGATCTTACGCACCGTAACACAGGTAAAGTAATGAGACTAATTTCTCCAGTTGATTTTCAGATAACTTCTCTTACTGTGTCTCAGCTTATATATAAACTATTTCCCATTGTCCTTATTGAGGTCACAGTTACCAGAAAGTCGGGTAGTCTTTTATTAAAAGATAACTTATGCAAGAAACTATTCACGCTATTTGTTCTTTGTTATGTTTTTATGAATGAATTTTCCATAGGAGAATTTACAATATATTTGAAGGAAGAAATAAAATTATTGGTCATCTTTTGTACCCTAGAAGTACAAGAATAATGAAATGTTCACTTTTGTTATAAAACTTGTTTTCCACATGAGGTTCTTGTTGAGCCAACTTTCATAGGTATCTTGCTATCCTGAAGTTTGGAAAAATTGTGTTGGCATCAGAAACAGAAGCAAATGAGTCAGAATTGCTATGTGTGGTTGATACTCACAAATCAACTCATCACATTAGTTTTTTGTAATCTGTCAGTTAATGAAGAAAACTGTTTAGTTGTTTTTCTCCCCTAATTAATGATAAAACTCAAGTATGGTATTTCTTTAAAGGGTTGTATCTTCAAATATTTTTGGAGATGTTTGCTTTTTTTCCATATGCATCATTTTATGCTACTGCCTTCTAAAAAGAACTAATGTATCTTTGAAATAGCACAAAAATGTTTTTAAATTCATAATTGCAAAATAACCTGGGACTAACTTAATGTCTTCATATCTAGAGGGTGTAAAAATATTGATATTTCAGTGATATTTCACTTGCTGCCAGAAAAAAATACTCTCAATCTTTTGTAAAAGGGAGGAGGATTTTTGCATACATTTTTACTCTTTAAATACAGACACTTATACTGTCATTATAACAATTATGTATTTCTTTGTGGTTTTTATTTTTTTTTGTAATTTTACATAAAAACTGTTATTTTCTATTTTTAACTCAGATAAAAATATTTGTGCATAAAATGTAAAAATAGTAAATGAGAAAAATAAAACTATTATACAGTATATTTCTGTGTTGTTAGAAGTTTTATGTCTGCAAACAAAGACTCAAATACCAGGGACAGTTGGTTGAATGCATCCATGGCAGTCCACATGTGGTGTATTTGTCATTCCCATATACTTTATTGGTTTGTGATGAACAGATTTATGAACTGAAATTAGGTGGTTTAGCCATCTTTAAGAAAATAAATGAAATCCCAACCCCATAGCAAAATGTTGGAGAATAATAAGAATTGGTAAGAATGAGTACTTGTTAAAAGGTGAGCTGATGATTATTAACTAGAAGTTCTTAGTAAAGCCTTTTTTATTATTTAAAAAAACAAAACAAAACAAAACTGCCTGTCCATGTTGGCTAAGTAACCACTGGGAGCTTCAGCCAGCACCCGAGTGTAGAGGAACCAAAGGGACAGGAGAAAACAACTTCTGTTCATGGTCAAGCCGGTGGTCAGGCTTTGACATCCTTGAAAGAGAAACTGCTTTGTGTGAAATAAGTTGCTAAAAACATACAACGTAATTTTACCTACAAAGTGCCCACCAATGCAAAAGAAGGCTGTCTCTCCATTTTGCTTTTTGTCCAATCCCCGAGAACTCCCCACTTCCCTTTCTCCACCTCCTTAATCTACCACCAGTGGATTTCATGTGACCCTCTTTAATGTCTCCACCTTCTATTCTAATGTATAAAATAAGTTGCAAAAACTGCCATTCCCCAGAGGGTTTTCTCAGGTTGAAATTTTGCTTCCTGGCAGTTGCTATAGAGTGGCTCAGATAAACTTACAAAAATTCTCCATAACTTTGTGCTTTTCTTATGTTGATGTAATACAGAACAAGCTCAGTGGAGGTATTCATATTTGGATATGGGGGAGGTCACAAGGGCAAACAGCCTTTCACTACTTTAATATTTAATTCTTTTCCAAAATATATTTGATTTTCATCGGTCTTTTAAAATCCCTCTGAGAAGTAACTTTGTAGAAACTCTTGCATTCAAGTATTTTTCTCCTACATAGAAATTTAGGTTGTTGCCTTGATTGATTCCCAAACCCCATTATGAAAACATCAGTGGTTTAGGTTTGAAAGACTGAAGGAGATCCTGTGACCTGTGGTCTTTGCATTTTGAAGTCAAGATTCCCAGAAATGGCAGGTTTACTCTCCAGCTAAGATATTATTCAGAGACTCAAAAATTCATGCTAACCTTTTTTGTTGTATAAGCTGGAAAACAAAGCAGTTGCCAAGTAGAATTCTTAAGTCAAGCTCTTGTCAAATTCTCAGTATGGAAGCAAAGCAGTTAACTATTCGAGAACAGTAAGTGTCAGAAGAATTTAGCAAACAGGAAGCTTTCAAAGGGGAAAACATTCCCCTGGGTAGATTTAGGGCTGAAATACCCCATGATGTGTATTTGACAAATTTTCATGCTGCTCAAAATACCCAATTCTCCTTTGTATTTATTTCTTGTGTAAAAATTAGCTCATCGTGTCGCTCTTGAGAAATAAATAATGCTACATATCTTTGCAAAGATAAATCGAAGGAAGCTTGTTTTCTCCATCTTTTCCTTCCTTGGGAAGATAGCAGCATTTCCTGTGGCTATTTGGTTTTCTAGTCATTGGCAATATCTTTGAAACAGAATGATCCCAAGTGTTCTCTCTCAGATGAGGGAGTAGCTGAACTTGTATCACCCTGCGGGATCTATTGAGAGTAAATTAGGTACATTGTAGAAGCTGGATATACTCCCTCTGAAAGCCAATGATTATCTCAGCTCACTAAAGAGCTGTCCTAGGATCTGAAGGAGGTTTTGGGCTTTGAAAATCTTTACTGCAGACACAGGATACTTCAAGAGAAGTAAATCTTTCTATACTTTTTCAATTCCCCAACAACTGAGAACTAAAAAAAATCAATGTAGTGTCTCTTTCGGGATGAATCATGAATAGGAACTTATTTCTTCATTTTCTTCCCTCTGATTGAAAAACTTTCTCTTTATCCTTCTTTTCCTCTCCTCTGCCTGACAAAAATCTTATCATCCTGTATCGTCCTGAATGGGCCATCTCTCCTCCTTGAGCACATTCCTTTAAAATTACCCTCACCTATTCCCACCTCAGTGGTCTGTTTTCTGGGCTCAGTACTTACTGGGCCCCTCCCTTTCTCAGAAGACAAACTACTAAAGCAGCGGTTCTCAACCTGTGGGTCGCGACCCCTTTGGGGGTCGAACGACCCTTTCACAGGGGTCGCCTAAGACCATCGGAAAACACATAATGTACTTACGCGGACCAGTCACACGTGTAGAGAGCAGCTACCAATAATTTATGGTTGGGGGTCACCATACCACGAGGAACTGTATTAAAGCGTCGCAGCATTAGGAAGGTTGAGAACCTCCATACTAAAAGCTTCCTGGGTCCCTCCTAAGGAAGCTTAAAAAGCCTAATTCCAGAACAAAGCTTAAGCTGACTTATAGGAATAGAACATAATAAAATACTGGTTATTTGCATTATTAAAAAAAGTCCTACTCATTCTTTAAATTCCAACTAAAATGCTAACTGATTTTCTTCCTTGAAATTCTTGTAGCATTCTTTTATGGCAGTTAACACAGCCTATATTTTATGGGTTTTATCTAGTTGTTCTAGTTGTATTATAAACTCCCAGGAGAAAGAGAACAAATTCATGCATATTTGTAGCCTTCTTGCATTGTTGATGTTTTACATATCTGATATATATATATATATAAATATTAATAAATATTTAATAAATATTCCAATAAATTTTATCCAAACGTGTTAATTATCTATTAGTTTTTATCATAAATTTATTTAGGAATTTACTGTTTAAAAATGTGAAGGCCAACCTAAGAATCATTCATATTATTGCCAGTCTGTTTTCTGAAGTATGAGTCAAAATGTTTCTGGCTATTTCTATAATAATAAAAATTATTTTCATTATTTACATTAGAATTTGAATGTCCTTTTTCAAATCCAGCGGGGATTATTTTTGTGGTACTTACACAAAGACTGAGTAGTACTTATAAGTAATATGACAAAATAGGAATTTGGGGGTCTGTGTGCTTAGAGACTTCAGTTCCAACTTTTTCCAGTTGATGTCACTATGGCAAAGGTATGTCAAACATCTGCCTCAAGCAGTACAGGGAGGAAGTGGAAACCTCATGCAGCTGAATCAAGAGGAGGTTACTGCTAAAATGAGTGTGGGGAGCAGGGCAAAACATCTGAATTCGATTCTTGGAATCAGAATGGCTGAGCCACTGCACTTACCTGATTTTCTATTAGCAAACAGACAAATCCATAATGAGCCTGAAAGCTGCTGGTAGCCCTGCTCTTCGCAGTGACGTAGCAGGTGACGTCTGGCACGCTCTGACCGGCCTCAGTGCGTTGAGGGGATGATGACAGCCAGCCTCCGTCTTGCTTCTGTGCTCTTCAGAGAGCAGTGCATGGACTTCTTCCTGCTATGCTCCTGGCAATGGCCCGGGGTACTGTCTCCCTGCAGGAAGTCAGGTCAGATAACAGGAAGTCCAAAGGTGTGGTAATGGTTCAGAGTGTCTGAAAAATTAAGAGAAGTCGGAATAAAAATGTCTACCTGGGCACTTCGCGGCTCCCAAGTAAATACACTACGCCCCTGTGTTTTAGCAGCCGTGTAGGACTCCTGAATCTTTCAGCGTTAGACATGGCCAGACTAAGGCCCTTCCGTCACTGAACAGTGCTCGCCAACAAGCATTTATTCCTTCAGTACTTTCCTAAGATGGGAAAAACGCGTCTGTTTTCAGATACTGTTCAGCTGTGGGGGAGGCAAACAGATGTATTCGTTAACCCTCCCTACAGGGCGTATTGTGCTGCTCACACGTGCAAAGTGGCCGAGCTGAGGCTGCACAGACGTGTCCGGCGAGGAAACCGGCCGCCTCGGGCCATGATTTTCAAGGAGAACCTCCTTGCAGATGGTTCGTTTCCTGGGGTCACACTTGATGCGAAAGACGATGTTCCTAACTAAGATTAGAAGTTGCACCTTAACTCTCTTCAAGACATTGAGTCTTCTTTGTTGTGGTGGCTGTGCCTAAGACTAGGGAACCTAACCGGTTTAAAATTCCATTTTCCACATCAAGGTAGGGGAGGCCCTCAGTGAAGAAAGGGTTTTTGTAAAGTTGAAGGAAATGCTGTGCAGTGCTGTGAGAGGTCATTGGTACGAAACCCAGAACTGACCACGTGAACTGACAATGATGGTTTTTCCTTTAAACCCGTGAAAGGGTGATAATGAGGAGCAGGGAGGACAACATTCATTTGGAATTCTGCTGGAGAACATCAGATAGACCCGAATGAGTATTCCATCCACTGACCGTGGCGTTCAAGTTTACCCCACGAGCTCGGAAAAACTTTTCTCCATTTACAAGATTTTTTAATGTTTTCCTGTGGCTTGCGCTATCAGCAACCAAGATGTTTTGTGTGCCATCTTGTGTAACATTTTGTAACACATTTTTTATGTCATCAATGCCATTAGATTTTAATTTATCTGTACTTTAATTGATGCCACAGGATGTTTTGAGTATTTTTTCCTAAAAGTCAATATAATGGGAAATTTATTACCATATAACAATAATTTAAAATAAAACTGATGTCATTATATACAAAGCAGCTCAAAATGTTTATTATTAAACGCACAAAATAGTCAAAATATCAACTTTTTATTTTGTCTGGCTTTTGGGGGAAAACCTTGAAGTCAATTAATGCAGTGAAAGGGCTAAACAACAGAAATTTACTTTCTCACGGTGGAAGCCACGTAGAGAGCACGACACTGCCAGACAGAGCTCAGCCCAGACCGTGCTGTTGACGTCCGGCCCTTGGGGCTGTTCAGACAGGATCACCCACGTTTGGGTAAAAGTTCTGGTGTTGTGCTAATGTGTTCTGATGTCATTTCTTATGGAGGCCATTGCACTGAACAAAGGGGATGTTCTTACTATCAGTTATCCCAGGAAGAAATGCATCCTAGAGGAAATCAGGACTGATAACTCAGTCCTAAGTCAGCTTGGAATCGAAGCCATCCTAGAGCTAAGTCTTAGCGGGGAAGTGGACGGATCCTGGTTCTGTTGTGTCGATGGGACACCAATAGCAGGGGCAGCTCAAGGTTATGTGGTGGGTAAGGTGGCATCTATCCTCAGGCAGTTTGGGCCCAGGCACCCGGTGAGGATGATTCACGGCTGAAGAGCTCTGAGAGCAGCACAACACCCACTGACAGCTGAAGTGAAGCTGGTTATCTGTGGCCCTGACGTGACTGTAACCCCCGAACCTGGAGGGAAGTCTTATCACAGATGGTGACCCGTCTCAGCTCTGCCTGTGAGCAGCTCGCGTTGGTTCTGTGCTTGTCCCACGTGTAAGGGTTGCGTTTTATCGGCAAGGTCGTATTTTGTTTATCATGGATGTTTTTGTATTCATTTAAAAAAATATTGTATTAAAATACGATTTACCTCAATCCCTGAGGTTTTTGGTGCCTCTGTACCCTTTGCACTATAGTATCCGTTCGGATGTTTTCAACTCGGAAATCCCAGGGTCTGTTTTACAATGAGACATAGAATTTTAAGTTTCTACGTTCACAGAAAATGAAACGAGATGTAAAAATAAGTTGCTTTGTTTTTCATCACAGGAGGAAACAGCTTAACAAAACATATGAAAGTATTCCATGACTCAAAAAGCTGTCGGCACACACACACACACACACACACACACACACACACCAGTAAATGTTCTCAGTAAATGATATTCAGCATTGGGTGTGGAGGAAAGAAGGGACAGGAGAGGAAACAGCCCGGCTTTCGGGGGCAGATGGCGGTCTCCGCACGACAAGCCCATGAACACGTGGCCGGCAAAGCGAAATTCTTGGCCCCAGACTGCGTTCTGATGCAGCGTGTGTGTGTTTATTTTTGGATGTGGTACTAGGGCAAATTGAAAATATTTCCACCCACACGGGATAAATCCGTACTGTGGGGAATAGTATGTCATATTTGTAGTTTCTTCTTCTCAAGTTAGAAGAATGAAAGAATTAAAATTAAATATCTGGAGCACTTCTGGTTCTAGCTCTGACATGTAAAGGGCTTAGAAGTGGTCACTCCTGTCTTCACAATCAGAAAAAGCTGACCGAACTGAAAATCTATCACTTTTCCTTCACCCACCAGAGAGCTGCATTCAGAGGGTGAATTGCCCCCACCCCGACATCTAGAGACACACATGAATTCAGTCTTAACCAAAAGTCTGCTCAACTCCAACGGAAGACGGTGGAGCTATGAGCTGGGAGAAACACTGAGCCAGTCATTTTAAATGCTAAAGGCTGCTGGGGACCAGCTGGGGACTTCAAACCTAATGGGGACCCCCGCTCTGTCATAGGTTTTACCTCCAGGAGAGAGAGAGCGTAACCATGATGAAACATGCCCGGAGCCTTCCCCATGGCAAAGGAGAACTCTTCAGAGGGAGAGAGCCTCACTTCACCTCACCCAGAGAAGGGCATCTCCCACCCCAGCCCTCTCTAGCCTGCTCGCTGAAGAAGGAGGGCAAGATAAGTGACAGTGGTGACGGTCACAGGCCAGGGCCACGAGCCCGGTGAAATACCGGATGCAATCCTGAGATTGGGGAAGGCTCCTCTCCCCTCCGCCTGGGGGCCCGCACCGGTGGTCTCCCCTACGGTATCTGGCATTGCTGTGGACAATGTTTTTGATTCCTGCTATTTCCTTTTGATACTTCCTTAGGAAAGAAATGACCAGAGACAAAGAGGGGCATTATTTAAAGACAAAGGGGTCAATTTTCCAGGAAGATAAAATAATCTTTAATGTGTAGGTACCGCATTTTGCCATGTATAATGCCCACTTTTTGGCCCAAATTTGTGAGAGAAAAATAAGGATGCGCATTATATATGGGTAGTACTAATTCTGTATCTATATAAATGTTTTTAATTCTTTATTTTTTTGGATGGAGGTAGTTGCCTGGCTGGGAATCGAACCCAGGCCACAGCATTGATAGCGCCAAAGCCTAGCCACTACGCCACCAGAGAACCCCCAGGTTCTTTTATTTATGCTTATGAGTTAAAAGTGCAACTCTAGAAATCAACAACGATATCCATATACAAAATAATACCCTGGAATTACAATCATGTTTTTATATAAAAAATGTTTAAACATAAGAGTTTTTGTACCTTTCACCTCTTCTTGTGTTGTGTAATTAGTTGTTACATAAAATTTCTTGTACCATAATATGTTAAAAAATAAATGCTAAAATTCCTTTATAATACAAAACGCAAGTACCTAAATATAAACAAATATTTGAATTAAAAAATTAAAATGAAAGATTTTTTTTTCCCCCCCTGAAAGTTTGGGCCACAAATGTGGGTGTGTCTTATCCATGGGAGCACGTTATACCGGGCAAAACGGTACCTAACAAGAGAGTGTCAAAATACATGTGGCAAAAACTATGGAACTTCAAGGAGAAATAGATGAATCCGCTATGGTAGTTGGAGACTGCAACACTCCTTTTCTTGAGAAATTGGTAGTTCAAGCAGGCAGAAAATCAGGAAGAATGGAGTGGATCTGAACCGCACCCTCCATCAACTGGATCTCATGGACAATTACAGAATTCTTCACCAAAACAGCAGAATATACCTTCTTCTTAGGCTTACATGCAACATAGTCCAGGATGGACCATGGAAAACACGTCACAAATTAAAAAAATATCAGACAAAGTATGGTCTCAGATCACAGCTGGAAAACCCCCAAATGTTTGGAAATTGAGCAACGCATTCCTAAATAAGTCATGGGTCAAAATAAAGTCTTAAGCCATACTAGAAATATTTTTTTTTTAAATATTAATTTTTTTTGCTTTTTGGTATGTGGGCAGAACCCAGGCCACAGCGCTGACAGCGCCAGCGCCGAAGCCTTAAGCCACTACACCACCAGGGAACTCCAATACTAGAAATATTTTGAACTAAATGAAAATGAAAACAGAATTTATCAAAATTCTCGTGATGCAGTGGAAGCAGTGCCTAGGGGGAAGTTTATAGCATTAAATGCACGTATTATAAGGGAATCGATATCTAAAACTAATCTAAGCTCACAATCAAGAAACTGGAAAAAGAAGAGCTTTTAAGTTGAAATTAAGCAGGAAGAAAAATGTAGCACAGAAGTCCTCAAAGGCGGGAGATCAAAAGGGAGACCGAATGAAGCCATTTGAATGAAATAAATGAAAAACGGGACTTCCGTTAATGATACCGTGTCACTACTGGTCCAACGGCTGTGAAAAATGGCCGTACTTGTCGAAGTAAGAAACTGAGTGTAGAAGAGGTTCATCTCTCTGCATTCTCTATACCATTTTTGCAATTTTTCTGTAAACCCAACACTGTTACAAACATAAAGTTTGTTTTATTTAATATTAACTATGTGGCTCGAGAAGGCGACCTCGTGACTAAGCACTTGGCAGGCCCTGTCTTAAGAGCTGGGAGAGGAGCCCTGACCCCCACGCCTCCGGGATGGCTCAGACCGCAGCTGGCTGGGCCCCGGCAAGGCGGGTTGTGGGCTCCCTGCATGTGAGATTGTCTACGCTCTCTAAGCAGTCGCCCCCCACCCCTTCCGAATGGGGCAGGATATAAATAAGTTGATAGCCTTTAGAAAGGTCAGGTGTGAAAGGGGGAGCAAAGCAAGGAGGCCGGGAGAGACACAAAGATTATCTCCGGAAATAGCATTCATAAAGCCGACGTTCAGCGGGCCTGCGGACTCGCACAAACTGCCTAGGTTAACAAAAGCCGGCTTTTTTGTGTTTTGTTTTTTTAAAAGTAACTTTGGAAAGAAGGATAAGAGGAACGTGGACCACATACATCAGCTTTAGAAAGCCTGGGGTGTTCTATTGCTGTATCTTCTAGTTCTGGCTTCTAGGAAGAGGAGCACCCCAAATCAGAGGAGCTTAAACAAGACAGAGAGCTCATGTTATTCTCCCATCGAATCTGGAGGCAGACTGACCAGGGCTGGGTCTCTCCACCTGTAAAATCGGTGACATCAGCATCTGAGGTCATGATTATCACCACCATCGTTTTAACTCAGACTGTGAGCGGAGAGTGGGTTGGCCATACGTGTGAGGGGCAAAAGCAAGTTTCATGAACGGGGTCAGAATTTCCTTCCCTCTTGGGACAGGGGGCTTTATAGCCCTGCTCTGTGTCCTGTGACCCTGGCTAACAGTTGGGAGCAAGATTGTTGGGAGCTGATTCTGGACGGTACCCTCAGTGCGGCGAGGGCAGATGGTGGACCACTGATTCATTTTTCTGTTTCCACTTCATCTTTCTTACAAATTGTGGCATATCTTTGAGATTCGGGCAACCGGTCGTATGCCAGTCCTGGTTTTCAGTGTGCTATGACTTCGTACCATTGTCAGAGATTTTTAATGCGCGTGTCTCAATGACTGCATTAGGGATTGGTCTCCTGCTACAACCTTACCTGTGAAGGTCGTTTTTCAAGCTCCGAAGAGGACACCTTGCTGCAGTTATTAAAGGGCTCTCACCAGTGCCGACATGCTGCACTCCTTGATCTTCCCTCTAATGAATGTTGTACAAGTATCCTTTCCTGATGCCCAGTTACAGAGCAGTTAACTAGAGAACTGATGATCTTTCCAAGTTTTTTGGATATTATATCCAGGGTCTTGAGGAGTGAGAAACAATGGGAGAACTCAGGAAACAAGACTTCTTGGCCAATAGCAGCAGCAGCCGAGTCACACCAGGTAGGATGGCTTTCCTTTCTTAGCCCACTCGTCTTCAGATAGATGGTTTACACGGAAGGTCACCTGCTTTCAAACATTGTTTGCAAATTCATACATCCTCACACTTTCTTATTCTAATGGTGACCTGGTCCTAATTTCTGGATGTGTCGTTGGTCAAAGAGCGTTGACATCACATGAGTGTTCGGGCCAGAGATCATCTCTACTTCGCATGTAAGGAGACACCTAATAGGAAGTTCCCAAAGTTGCCAAGTGTACACAGTGGCAGAACCGGGTCCCATCAGAACTGTCTCATTCCGAAGCCGGCGCCTTCTCCCTCATAACACGCTTCCTCCCCCGAGCGCTGCTGTACTTTGGCTTCCAGTATGAGAGCTGTGTGGGTTTCGCCGTTCCTCTCTATGTAAAGCAACAACTTTATAGCACCCTTTGCACAATTCACAAGTCTATAGCTAAAGACAGGGATGTCTAAAAAATCTATAAAGGCTTTCCTAAGAATCAGGCTTAAGGTGTTCTTTTTTTTTTTTTAACAGAGCTCTCTCAGCCAATTTATGTGTCTGTGTCTATATTTAGACTCACAGGCAGGCACACAACATCCACAAACCACCCTTTGAACCAAGTACCGAAGTTCCTTTAATTGACATCATATAGAAACGTACAGCTTATTGCTTATAAAAGAAATAACTCCTAAATGCACTACAGGAAAATGGCTTAAGATAATGCCAACCTTTTAATAATTGGGACCAATAGCCCTGCAGTGATCTTACTGACCATTCCGTGTCTCCTGTTATGTGAACAGCAGCTTCTCTGCTGTGTGTAGACTAAGCTCACACACTATCACCACCGCTGATAAGGTAATAAGCCAGAAAGCAGTATGATGAACCCCAGCCTGGAAATTTCCCAGACATAGGCTTTGAGTTATACACAAGACATTTCAACAGTAGGAATGTTCTAGAAGTTAGAACCACAACACTTCATTAAATTTAATGTTAAGATGTGCAGACTTCAAGGAAAGCTTCCACCGTGGCAGGAATTCTGTTGAAGAAACTGTCAGGAACACCATACCCAGAAAGATTGAAAAACAGCATGAAGCTTGAACTAAAAATATGTTTTCAGAAAAAAAAAATCATTCCCTGTGGCACAGATTTTTTTTTCTCTCTCTCTAACCAACTGCTACAAGTAAATAAGGTACCTCTCCATTCTCCTAGCAACCTCCAAGGAATAAGAAAATACATCTTCTGCCAGTCGTCTTCTTTTTTATTTCCCTGCTTGCTGAACCTGCCATTTCTGATTTGGCAAAAAGTTTGCCCTTTGAAGTTTTAATTTTTCTCATTCTCGAGAAAGTAAAATGACTCCGAGTCTGGATACAAGCCCAGTTTTCACCATGAAAACCATCACAAGACATACTTAAAATAAAGTGGTTAGTGGGCTCCTGTAGACTCTTAAATTATCAGCTACTAGCCACCGGACACGTTGTTAAAAACTCTTATTTATCAGAGCACACAGTTACTATGCCTTTCAACACTCTTGAAAAACAACAATAAAATATTCCAACCATTAAAACCGTATTTTCCCTCTTCAGTCCTCGGATCCTGAATTAATACAGAATTTCGACTTCCCAAGTGTGTGCTAACTTCATTCTTCTGGACACCCCTTCTGCTCCAAACACACAGCAGTGGTAGCTGAGGTATGAATTGGAAACGTGAAAAGACAAGAGTTATGCTGAAAAACAAGATCAAGACGGATGTGGACTAGGAACCAGCAAGAGGTGAGTCAGCTGAAGCCCGGGGCTGACCTTCTGGAAGGCTGGTGCGGCTCCTCCGCCTCCAAAATGCAATCAGAACTGCGGACGCTGACCGCTGCTCGGCACGAGGGTTTCCGTGAGGACACGGGCTCATGCGTGGGAGCTGCGCGCCACAGCCACCTAGTGGTCAGCGCCTGAATTGCAGTATGTCCAGGGGGCTCCGTGCAATGATTGGTTCTGCATGGGGCCCCAGGTGGGGGTGCAAGCAACGGCCAAACCACTGGACGGTGTGGGGTGCGCACATCGAGAGAGTAAAAAGAAAAACAGAAACAACCTCGGAAGAGCCTGCAAACCAAAAATCCAGAAAGCATGAAGAAGTACAATGCCAAGAAAAACTACTGGCAAAATCATTGTGAAGTAAATGTGGTTCAAAGTAATTAAAAATAACAGGGCTAACTGAAAAGAAGACTTTAAAATAAATATTTAAAGACAATGGAAAAGTGAAGGGGAACATCTGAAACAATACATGCATAAATGAGCCATGAATGGATAGATATGAAATATAACTAGAAATATTAGAAATGAAAAACGGAGTCATAAATGCCTTAACAAATAGAATGAACTATTGGATGTAATGGAAGAAAAATTGGTTAATTGTACCATTTACCATCTTGGGGCAATTAAAAAATGGGCAAATGACTTGAATAGACATTTCTTCAAAGAAGACACACAAATGGACAACAAGTACATTAAAAGATGCTCAACAACACTAATCACTAGGGAAAGAAAATGAAAACCACAATGAGATAATACCTCAGACCCATTGGGATGGTTACTATAAAAACAAAACAAAACAGGACATAGCAAGTGTTGACAAGGATGTGGAGAAATTGAAATTCTTGTGCACCATTGATGGGAAGGTAAAATGGTACAGCTAACATGAAAAGGAGTACAGTGGTTACTTAAAAAAATTTAAAAATAGTGACAGGATCTAGCAAACCTAGTTCTGGATATATAGCCAAAAGAATTGAAATCAGGATTTTGAAGAGATATGTGTACACTCATGTTCTTAGCGGCATTATTTACAATAGCCAAAAAGTAGAAGCAACCCAAGGGTCCATCAATGGATGAATTGATAAATGTGGTCTTAAAGATGAAGGTAACACGATGTAACTTGAGAACTTGACACACTAAGTGAAATAAAGCAATCACATAAAGACAAATATTATAAGATTGTATTCATACGAGGTATTTAGAGCTGTCAAATTCACAGAGACAGAAAGTAAAATGGTGGTTGCCAGGGCCTGGGGGAGGGAGGACTAGGGAGTTGTTTCATGGACTCAGAGTTTCAGTTTTGCAAAGTGAAAAGGGTCTGGAGATTGACAGCAATGTGACGGCACTTAACGCTCCTGAACTGCCCGCTTAAAAGTGATTAATACGGCAAATGGCATGGTATGTGTGTTTTACCACAGTTAAAAATCAAGAAAAAAGTTTAAAAACAGTATGGTACAAACACTTTGGAAAACAGTTTGGCACTTGGTGTAAAGTTAAACACACACTTTACAAAAGACCCAGCAATTCCACTGCTACACGTTTATCCAAGAGGAATAAAAATGTGACTTGTACACGAAGGTCCACAGCAGCTTAAGTGCCAGCCCCAAACTGGAAAGGGCTCAGGTACTCACCAACAAATAAATGAATCCACGAATCATGTTATTCATACAATGGAACAATTATGGCAGAAACAGGAATGAACTATTGATACATCCAACATGGATGAATTTTTAAAACAGTATGCTGAGCAAAGAAGGCCAGAATAAGAGAGCACTTACTACACGATTCCTTTACACGCATTTCGAGGACAGAAATTTTATACTAGTGGGAAGCAGGTCAGGCCAGAGGGGACATAAAACGGACTGTAAAGGGGTGTGAAGAAACCACTTAGCTTTATGGAACGTTCCATAAGTTACTTTTGTTGGTGACCGCGCCTGCAATGAGTGTTGGAGAAAGCGAGCCATGCTCTTTGTCCATCCTGCAGGCGATTCCCCAGTCCTGACAAAGGCACGGGACATTTTCTTCCAGTGCTTGTCCTAGAGGCTTGGCTTTCTGCAGGAGCACCCACGTGCCCCCTGACGTTCTCACTGAGGCGCTTGAAGAGTTCCCACCGAAACGATTCACAAACGTGCAACGTCAGGGTTCGTGTAAGGTCTTTCTGAGAACCGTGTGCTGACATGCACCTTGAATCGTGTCATAGTCCAGCATGGTGTCAGCCTTCTCTGTAATCCTCACGTCTTCCCCACCCCGCCCCTGCCATTGTCCCCTGGACTCCCATCAACTCTCAACCTTGGATCTCTGCCTCTGTCTTCAATCCAGCTTCTGAGTCCGGCATGACGCGGAGGCTGACATAACCCGCCACCAAGCCCCGGCCCGGGGACGACGCCCACTGCCTGGCTTCCAGTTCATCTTTCCCCACCGTGACCCATGTGCTGATTGCACCAGTCATCATCTCTCCCCACCCTGCCCTCTTCCCACAATTCATGTCTTTGTCACCAAGTTGGTATCCAATGTCACCGAGAAGAGGAGGCCATCACGTGTGACTCGCTCCGTGACCACACTCAGCCCTCACTTCTTTGTGCTTCTGCTGTCCCAGCTTTGCCAGCACCCTAGCCCTTTCT
>PVJL010002706.1:0-31390 GCA_004026885.1 Lyroderma lyra
TGTGTGTGTGTGTGTGTGTGTCTGTGTGTGTGTGTGTAAGGGCTCTCGGGAAAGCATGCAGCTGCAAACTGTTCTCGTTGTATGGACAATGGCTGCATTTTTTCTGGACAGCCCACACACACAAGGACTGTTGGGAAAAAAATCCAGCCATAAATGCCTCCACCTTTGCTGTTACATGGCTGGATACTTTCCGGACAGCCCTCAGAGCCTTAGCCTTTAGCTAAAAGATTTGAGGAAAGTTTGCCTCCTCTGGGAAGCTGCTGCTTGGAGACAAGCTGATGGTGTCTTTACGTGGGCACGTGGCACTTGCTCCTTGTGAGGCCCCTTAGGACCGTGTACAAACTGGACATCTGCACGCAGGGGGCTCGGGAGCCAGGCTCCAGGCCTGCCGCCCATAGCTGCGTGACCTCGGACAAGCCAACGCACTCTCGACGCCTCTGTAAATGAAGGGGCTAAGGGAAGCGCTGCCTCTCGGGACTGCACGAGCGAAGGCCCTTTAGGTGCACGTAAACACCCAATAAACGTTTGCTCCCGTCAGTGCAGCTGCATTTATCTTAATGTAAAGAAGTCCACCACCCCACGAGGGGGTTTAGCCTGTGGCTTCAGGTAGCTCCTGGCGGACAGCCCTGGGCACCCGAAGGTGTGTTTATCCAGTTTCAAAGCCTGGGGATGGATTCTGCCCTATCTCTTAGGCTGGGAGAACAGGGAATAAACAGCCAGGACATCCGGCCTCCCTTCTCCTCCCTACTTCCTACTTTATTCCCCAATCCGTATCTCTCACCACATCTTGAGGAAGAACAAATCAACAGATGGGGGAAAGGGAACGGGCCAGGCTGTGGGGGTTTCTCAGTGCTGCCAAGGCAGCGTGCAGACGTCCAGAGCCTAGCCAGGCCCAGGAGAGCCCAGATGACAAACAGCTTTGGGTGTGCCCTGGTTTCTTTATGCCGTGGCAAGAGGGCAGAGCCCCACCTCCTCTCCCCGGGACTGTGGTTTCTCTAAACAAGAGGATAAAAGCTCCATCCGATGTCCCCCAGCCTGCTCCGAAACGCATACCTGCTCCTTCTACAGGGCAGAGCCTCTCTGGGAGTTTTCATCACAAACTCAGTCTCTCGGGTTGTTTGGGGGTATGGGGTGTGTGTGAGAGACTGGGGAGCCTGCTTTCCTGATGAGGTCACGGTTCCTTGAATTATACCTTGCTTTCCTTGGCCTGAGGAAGCAGCAGGAATGCCTTGGAGCAGTGTTTGTTGGTTAAACAGCGAATCCCTGCCTAGTTACACCAGGCCGCCTCCAGACCCCATCCCTCAGTAATTCTTCGGTCTTTAGTCCTGTGAGTACAGGTTTCTGTTATCTGCTTTGGAACAAAAGGGCCAGTTCCCTCGGGGCTGGAGCCTGTGGCCTGGCCTGTGGTCTCCTGGGCCAGCAAACTTTGTAGGTTTCATCTGAAGGCTAATTTTGCTGGTAGGGAATGTAGGCAACAGGCCAGGGCAGCATTTGGCAGGAGGCAGGCAGCTTCTGGAGAGGCAGAGCTGTTTGAGTTCACAGTGATGTCCAAGGATGGTCACCGCCCTCTGCTTTCTGCCTGTGAGCCGTTGGCTGCATCGACCTGGCCAGGTTGCCTCGGGCTGCAGGCACTGGCCCCACAGGCCACACGGTGGGTGGGGACAGGGTCAGGGTGGGGGGTGCAGGTAGCTTGAGGCCTCCCCCCACCCTCATCTGCCAGCTGCTGGTGGGCCTGGCCCAGAGAATCTGGCCCTGGGCTCTGAAAATGATTCTATTTTTGGTCCCTGACTAGCTCTCTTCAGCCTTCACTCCTGTCTTGAGTTTCCTGAGTCACTTCTCCCCACTCCCAACTCTGCTTCTTTCTGAATGAAGTGGATTATCATAACACCATATGTTAGCAAAGCAACGGACAACTTATAAAAAGCCCTTTTATGCACCAGCTCTCTTCTGATCTTCCATCAGCCTGTGAGGTCCATGGGCAGGTGACTTAATTCATGTTTCACAGATGAGGGACAAGGGACGCTCCAGTAGCTTGACTAATAGGACACACACACACGCGTGTGCACACACACACACACACACACACATGCACACAGGCACACTGCAAGTCAATGTGGGCTTGGGTCCTACAACCAACCAGGCTTCTTGCCCTGAGTCTGGTGCTCACTCCCACCATCCTACACATGCAGGTGTCCCTGGTGTATGGGACGCTGCAGGACCACATATGGTGGCCACTTTCTTTCTTCTTCATGGAGGATGGTTGCTTCGGGAGTATTGCACTTCAAACCCAAGGAATTGAAAATGCTGGTGGGGGATAAGCAGGACTCTAGACCAAGTGGAGGAAGTAGCCTGAATTGGCTTCCTCATTCGGGGCCCTTCCTAAACCTTCCTCAGAATTTCACCCCACCCCCCACCCCTAATTTCACCTTACTTCTGGGTCCTTAAGAAAACTTCTTCTCCATTCCCTCATTCACTTCCTCTAAGGCACAAACGTCTGATAACAGTTTAAACAGGTACCCCTCCATACCTGAGTCCACCTTACAATTCTGTGTCTCTGCCTCAACTTACAAGACAGGCACATTCAAATGCATGATCTCCAGGGGGAAAGTACTTACTCTAACAACTGGCATAGCCTGGGCAAATGACCAATGACAACAAACGTTGCTCACAGTGCTGAGTGAGTCCTGGAGGCCCCATCTTGCCCCTCCATAGTGCCAGGCATTACCCACAGCTGTTGCTGTGTAGGGAGGGTGTCAGAGTCCCAGGGGAGGCCTGGGCAGGCAGGACCGAGGTGGGGAACTTTGGGCATTGACCATTACCAGTCAGTTCAGACCATGGGGTACCCAAGATGGGAGGCCCTTAGTGGGAGCCCTGGGCAGGCAGAGTACATCATGAGGGCTCGAGCCGCACCAGAGCTCCAGGAGTAGGGTGTGGGGAAAGGAGGAAAGGAACGGAAAGGTGAACTTGGGTTTGGGGGTGTGCGGACACTGAGGAACTGGAAGCAAGACTGCCCTCACCAGAGCTTTGCTGTGGCCAGAACCAGACCTGAGCGAAACAAAGAAACCACTTCTATCGTTTGCTTTGCCTCTTGCTCTGGTCTGAATGTTGTTATCCAGCAAACGTGATTATACTTAGAGTACTAGCTGTGGCATTTTAGAAATAGCTGTGTCTTGTTCGTTAGGGGTGCCTAACTCCCCATGTCTGACCCGTCATAATTCAATCCCCCGGCCCCCCAATTGCCAGGTTATGTAGAATCCTGAGCTCCAAGGACTCTGATGTGAGCAAAAGCTGCATAATGTGGAAGTGAGGCCTCTTTCTGTAGAGTGCCTGGGGCCCAGGTGGTCAAAGACTTGGAAACCCACTTTGCTCTCCCATGGACAGGGCCTGAAACCTTGGTCGGCACTTGTCCAGAATTCGAGGTACCTCTCCCTATTTGGGGCTGGGCAGTATTCCAATGCCTGTCCTTCCCGCAATAGGACAGGCCCCTCTTAGGCCAATAAACACAGGCCTGGCTGCTTGTGCTCTGGGGAAGGGGGTTTAGCCTCCTGGCAACCCGTGCTCCAAGGGGCCAGCTAACCCAGGACTCGGCACCTCCCAGGGCTCCTGGAGAGAGGGTGTGGGACGGTAAGAGCTCCTCCTGTGGCTCTTCCACTCCCCAACAGGGGCTAGGAACCAGGTTGGCACAGGCCCAGCTACCCTGTCAAGGACATGTCACATGTCAGGGTCCTTCTGCTTCTCCTCTCTGGGTAGCACACGTCTTTTCCCAACCTACGTGCTCTCTCTCAACCGAGAGTATTAATCGGTCTGAGTCTTGTCCCAGGCCGAAAGAGACCACATTTTGAAAAATTTTTTCTGGGCACGTGGCCTGGTGCGCAGAGTGAGAGCTCTAGCCTTGGTTCCCATGGTGATACAGTCACCAAAGAGCTCTTCACAGAGGCTGATATTCTTATAAGAAATTAAAAACTAAATTCAATTCTAGTCCTTAGGAGAGCCATCTTTTTGTCTGTTTTTCCTTGCTTGTCCCTTGGTCTCTGCCAATTTAGTCAATGTGTCACATGATTCCTTTTAAAATTGGGCTCTGGCTGCTGTTGCTTTTCCTCCCCACTGCCCATCTGCCTGCTCTAAAGGCAACCCAAGCACTGAGTGGGGGTGGGGCGGGCTATGGCGGACTGCCACAGGAAGTGCTCAAGTAAGAGCTGAAATATTTGACTGGACTTGGTCCTAACAGAGGCGATTTTATTACCCTAAATGTCCTGGAAACCCTGTTGTCTCTGGCATTAGAAGACTCCAGGCTCTGGCATTCCCGGATGGCCCTCTGTATGAGCCCTGGCTTCCTTCTGCAAGTGGCTGTGACATGAGTCACAGAGGGCAGTCGCTAGTGAGGCTGACGGTGAGGTAGGCACAGAAGAGAAAGGCTGCATCTTCTTCTACCTCGGGGATGAGAAGCCAGCTGGCTGGGGGTGGCCCCTGGGCTCTCTGGGCTTTGTAGTGGGGACTGAGGGGTCCACATCTGCAGGGAGGGTGAGCCCAGAGAGGACAGGCCAGGCCTGGCCCCAGCAGAAATGGCCCTGGTGTTCACTGCTGGCCAGGGCCTGAAATATTCAAAGCAAATATTGCCTTAGGATGAAGAGAACATGCTGGGTTCTTTCATGTAGGTAGAGGAGCAAATGAGGTCCAGATGCATAATTCTTCCCCTTTGTGAGAGCCTTCTCTCTCATTTAGTGAGGGACCCTCAGGCGTACTCCTGTCATGGTTTATTAACATCACAAACAAAGCATAGTTTATTTTTATTTTAATTGGCCAATGAGAATGTTCTATACAAGGCAAACACTTCATCACAAAATATTTAAATTAAAAACAAATTAAATTAGTTCCATCCTACAGAAATCTCCAGCTGTCACATACAAATAGAGGGCATCAGTTATAAGTTAAATTATTTAAAATAAATCGTGTCAGGATACTCTGACTGATAGGTCCAGCATAAACCACCTGTTTGCTCCCTAACTCTGTTCTGGGCCCCATTAGCTATGCCAGCTAAGACTATGAGACAGCCCCTGAGAGTAGGCCCCCATTGAAAGAGCACTTGATACCCAAATCTCCAAACTACGCTCTGATGCAAGGACTGGGTTTGCAGAATCTAAATCAATGGTTGAAGATCAGAGACCAGCAAGGTGAAAGCCTAGAAGCCGAAGCCTCTTATCCACCCTGCCTTGTCGCCATGACTTCTTATGGTTTGCCCAGAGATCGGGGAGCAAAAAGCAACACGTGGCCACACAGCAGCAGCGTATGAATAGCAGTTGAGTCTGAGACAGTAACGTGCAAATTCTTCTTTGTACCAAGACAGGGCAATTTCTAACCTAGTCTTAAGTTAAATTTTGGTATGGAGTATCAGGTTTTATTAAGTGAATTGGACTAATTTTAAGCTTCCCAATTAGAAAACAAACCTTCTGGAGGCAGAGTTGAAGCCATAGATGACATTACACAAGGCAGAGGCCACTGAGCCCCTCCACAGACAGGCCATTACTAATTGATCACTGCGCTCCTTCTCAGATTCCATCTCCATCCAGAACTCCAGGCAGCCTCTGGTTAGCATTTGAGATCAAAATGATTTACTGATTTCTGAACTATTCTCTGTGAAGGAGTAAATATACATAGGCATTGAAGTCTGATACTTATAAGATTATGTGCTTTAAGGTTGACTAATTATGGAACTGCTTTAAACTGGTGTCTATGAAATGGGCAAGGCCACTTAACTGAGAGCTGTGAGAAAGATTGGGGAAATGCATGTAAAATGCTCAGTATCATGCCTGGCACATAGGAGGCATTTAGTAAATGATAGCTATCATTATCTATCATACTTGTATTATTGTTTTCAGGCTACCGATGTAGACTTCAAAGATTGCTCTCAGGGACACACTTCTACCCCTGATTTCTCAAATCAGTTGTTAGTATAAGCAAAGCAAAAATTCTGGTGGAGAAGTTGAGGACCTGGTATCTAGTTCCACTGTCTGGTATCCAGTTATACAACCTCTTAAAGCCTAGTTTCTTATCTGTAGATTGGAAACATCTGTGCTTTCTGTTGCAGGGATTTTGGGAAGATAAGAGATAACGGGTGGGAAAAACTTTCAAAAGTTAAAATCATTATAGCAAAGCAAGGTATTAATTCCACTAGACAATACCATTTCAGAAAACATTATTATTCAAATATTTAGTTTTTGATCATGTTTTTCTATAGGAAAACTGTATGTGAAAAACTAGAAAAATTCATGCAATCATGTCAAATGGTCATCAGAACCCATCAGGATGCTATTCTCAATCAGATATTTGGACTACTAACTAACTATGTAGTGCTTTATCATTAAAAATTGTACCTTGTCAAGACAAAATAAATGTGATAACAGGAATAGGAAGAACCACTGGGTTTGCAAGCACCTCGAACACCAAGCTCTTCCATTTATACTAGAAATCACACACAAAATCACAGTGGAGAGAGAAGAATCACCTGCTTCCTTTCTTGGAGGTCTTTAAAATGGGTCGAGAAAATTTGATTTTGGTGTGGTTTTGCTTAAAATAGGGATATAAACTTATGACCTCCTAAAGTCACTTTCAGACCAGTGGCTCTAGTGACTCAAAGAAGAAACAGTTTTCTTTTGCCTCCCGGGAAGCTCCTTTCCTGGGTCCTAAGCTGGGGTGATGGGTTAGTAAGGAAGGACGATGTGTTCAGACCAGCTACAAGCAGAGGTGCGTGTGGCTCCATTTCAATCCAGTTTTCTCTCCCTGTGCAGTGAACTTGGCCAATGCAGGGCACCTGGACAGGGTCGCCCTTAGTCAGCCTCGAAGGCGCTATTGGTAGCTCCCACGTACTCAGACTTCTTCTTGTGCCGCATCCACATTTTCCGGAGAATGTTGGGGACACTGCAGGAAGCACTTCCTGTCAGAGGGAGGGAGGCTTCTGCTCCCTGGGGAAGGGTTGGATACTCCTCAGTCATCTTCTTGAGATGTCTGGATCTAAAGAGAAGCCAGGGGTGTGGGGGGGGGAGTCATGTCACGGGGCCAGACGTTCAGTTTTTGCCCTGAAGAAGAATAGCCACGCGTGCATCCTGGGGACCCCTGCAGAATGACTCCCCCTGGGGGATCATCACATGCGTGGGGAGGAGGTGGCCCTGATCTCACTGGTTCAAGCACCTCAAGTTCTGCTCTTGTCCAAGTTCCACTTTCCACCCCTCTGACCCCTCTACGAACAGCCTTTCTGACGGGAAGCACTGGCTATGGAAAGAGCATGAGCCCTGGGGTTGAATCCTGCTCTCACTTTACTGTGTGACCTCAGGCAAGTGACTCAGCCTCAGCCAGCCTCAGTTTCCTTGTGTGCGAAATGGGGATACTTTCATGTAACTGAGGGGCTTCTGTGAGGAGGAAAATGAGATCAGAAAGCACCTGGCACATTGGAGACCTCAATAAATGTTCATTGTTTTGTCCTCACTTTCTTTCCTTAGGTGAAAGAAATGGCCTTAATTTTTAATTAAGGAGCAAATGAAAATGAGAATGACTGAGCTTAGAGAGAAAGGGGCCAGGTAGGACCCCTTGCAATGCAGCAGGGTGGATGGACATAGTTTTCCAGCCATCAGCGACAGTGACTGCTGCTCAGAACAACTTGCTACTAGAACTTAATACAATCCAAACGATTTTCTTACTTTTCTCCAATTAGGTCCAATAATTGAGTGACTTGGTTTTTATCATTCTTTCTAAGGGACTTCCTTTCATCTAGAAGGGCTTCACAGGGTTCTATTCCTCCTTGGACTCCTGAAGCCTTCAACGTGCATACCACTCGTGTTGATATTTTAGCCTAGGCTTCCTCACTCGTGCACATCAAACATATTCCCAAGTATGTGTCTTCCCAGCTAGCACTGATGTATTTTTAATAAGTGAAGACATGGAGGTCTGACTAACTTGCCTGAAGTCACAGCAAGGCAGTGGCAGTGCTGGGCAAGCCAGCAGAGCCACTTGTCTGCCACCTGCAGTGTGGCAGACAGTGGTGAGGGCATAAATGGACGCACTGAACTGCGTTCAAGACTCCTGCCTGCCACCTTCTTAGTGCACCAGGGAAGGCAGGGAGAGGGGCTGCGTGGGGATTACCCACTCCGGCTACGCTAGCTGCCAGCTCAGGATCAGAGGCAACAGTAACATGAGGGTGATGAATTTGGTTTGAAACCTTTGTGTCTGACATACTTCTTTACCTGTGGGCAGAGGCCTTGAACCTAACTCGGGAGGCATTTCTGACCGCAGTGCGCCTACGGGAGGCTCTGAATATGGCCTGTGATTACATTTATCTAATTAACCAAAAATCCTCCAAATGACACTTCTTTGAGTCTACCGAGTGGTGTTAATGAAGTGGAAACCGTCAAACACATTTCAGCTTAATCCTAGGGAAGCAGTTGAAGCACTACAGAGACCTGGGCTCATTGCCCTCATTAAGAGGTAATTTGCAGCTGACATGGCTTTGTGTTAGCATCGTCTGAGAGTCTGTCAGCCGGGCCACCTGTTACTCTTCTGCCACAGGACCAGAGCAGGTGGGGAGCCCTGCAGGCACCCGGCGGGGAGGAACAGCACTTACCCTCTTGTCAGAACAGCTCTGTTCTCTGTGCCCGAGGCTGCCGCCTCCAGGACAGCGACGGGGGCCTTCACCGAGATCCGGGCCACCGGAGGGATCTGGGTTGTATGGAAGGGGAACTTAAGGTGAGGATGTAGCTGTGGTCCCAGCTCTGCCCCTGACTGGAGCCATCTGAAAGGTGGTTGGCCTAGGGCATCAGAGTCCCCAGCAGGACTCCCTAACACTGTGCTGGGCGCAGCCTGGTATGGATTCAGTAGGTCTGATGTGGACCTGAGGATTTGCAAGTTCCTAGGGTGCTGGTAATCTTGGGACCCCCCTGTGAGAAACATGGACCTGGATAAAGTTGAGTGAGAGCAACTCAGTCTCACCGGAGAACTCTGTCCCCCTCACACCACCATCGCCTGTGTCCCCAGGCAATGTTGTCATTCCTGTAGATTCCTGCTTTGAAATACTGCCCAGATCACTTCCTCCCCATTCCTTCTGCTGCAGCCTTCAGGGCCATCCCCAGGGACTTCCTTGTTTCTGACCAGACCCACCACAGACGCCAGGCCCCTCCTGGATCCGCAGGGCCTCCCCATGACAGGGTAGCCTGAGGCCATCTCTGCAGCCTGCACTTTGAGGTTCCTCAGAACCATCCTCCACTGTGTCCATGCAGCTCCGCCTCCTGTCACCCTGAGGTGCCAGCTGTCCCAGTCCCAGCCTTTCCTATCGCTCATGCCCTCTGCATCTTCACGTGGCGTTTCCTTTGCTTTCTGAATGGAGCCCCATATCTGCCCGCCCCCCAGGCCACTTTCTCTAGGAAGACTTCCCTCAGGCTGGTCCCCTAAGTTGATTTCTCTGTCCTCATGTCCCAGTAGCACTGTGTCCCCATGTGACTTGTTTTAGTAACCCATCAATTCTGTATTTTTACAGGTCTCTACTTGTTTCATGTGCCTTTCCACTTTCTAGTCCCCAGAAGGGCAGCATGGTGTGTGGCAGCACCTGGGACTTAAGCCCTTTGGTGGCCCTCCTCAGCTCTAGCAAAGGAGGCGGTGAGAGCCCAAGACACACACACTGAAGTGAGAAGTCACTAATGGCCTCCTTTGGGCTAAATCTGGAGTTTGCTCAGTCAATGGGCATAGGCTATGCTTTGTTCTTCCACCCCAAGGCCCCTCAAAGGCTTAAGGTCACTATATTCCTGGAAATTCCGGGTCGAGGAGACCACGATTCACCTCTCCCTTCTCTCCTGAACTGGCCAGAGGTTGTGAGCAGAGTTACTGTGCCACCTTGTGGCCTCTCGGAACTCTCCCTCCCCATCATGCCAATAGCGGGGAGCATGTACACCCACCCTAGCCTGATGTCCTCCGGGGCATTTGTGTTGAATCAGATTTAGATGTCCAAGCTTGGAATTGTTCTCCAGCCTCTGATGGGCTGCAGGACCCCAGCCCCAGTGACTCAGGCCCAGAGGAGAGGGTCAGTCGTGCTGCCTCTTTGTCTTCTGCATTTTTAATGCTCCCCTGCCCACTTTGCAACTGTGTCCCTGTCACTACCCTATCCCATCTCAACTCACTCCACCAAGGGCACTGTCTGAGCCGAGTCGTGGGCCTGGGGGCAGGGGACCCAAGTCTGTGAGCCCCCTCTTCCCTTTGGACTCAGCCTTCTGTGGGCTCAGCTGAGGGCAGCTGTTAGAACTGTTATGGCCTGGCAATCTTCCCTCTGTGGCAATGGCCCAGCCATCCCCATGTCCCCTGAGCACTTAGATTGGGACAGAGGCTTCTGAAAAAACAGCTTGTCCCATCCCTGCCCTTTGTGTGCTCTTTCAAGGACAGGGATGACCTAGATGAGGTCCTTGGGTTAGATTTCCTGCTCAGACCAGGAGTGAAGTGCTCACACCTCTGTCCGCTTCATTCCACAAGGACAAGGGACCAGCTCAGACAGTCTCTCGGAGCTCTTTGAGTTCTCACATGGCATGACCCATGAGTCTTGAGGGCTGATGCTCACACAGCCCAGGGTGCCTGAGTCCACCTCACCTTGAGTCATAACCCCATCCCTCCTGCACGAACCAAAGGGTACCCACGTTCATGCCCAGAAGAGGATAAAGGAAATGTACTTTTTTCAGGGTGACACTGAGCTAGACCTGGCCATGTGCCACCTGATCCCCCGTCAGCATTAGATAAGCCACCCCACTGCTGGAGGGCAGGCAACAGATGGCTCTCAGCTCCCTCAGGCACATCTCAGCTGCAGAGAGACACCTTGCTCAAGGTCATGGCCTCCTTAGGCAGCCCACATGCTGTGAGAAAGGAAGGGTCAGGCCTGTGTGGCAGTGTCCAAGCCTGCCGCCCTGTCACAGGCATCGATCCCTAATGCACATCTCCTAACCCACACCCTAAACCTCAGACTCAGCTTTCAGGGAACCTGAGGTGGAGCAGGTGCCCTTCTGAGGTGTCCCATCTGGGATGACTGGTGTTTCGTGTTTTCACAATACTTGAGACCCTTATGTCTCTTTCCCTTTGTGGCTGCCCCTGGGAATTAGTCAGGCATTTCCACCTAGCAGGGGCCAATCATAGAAATGCTTCCTTACCTCCACGTTTGAGGTGTCCACTAGGTAGGTTGACCAGACGTCCCATTTCAAATGGGACAGAAAACAACGGTACTACCCTGTCTCAAAGGGTACGTATGGTCAGCCCACTGACCCCTTGAATTTAGCCCGGTCTTGCCATGGGGTAGACAGGGCAAGAAATTTAAAGCACAACACATACAACTGACCAGGGTTACTTTACTTACCAAGGACTTTCCATAGGCTCGATTCCCACACAGATTTGATGATTTGGGTTCAGCAATCCCCCCTGCGAAGGGGAATAGAGGACACATCATTCAGTGGTACTCTGTGTTCTTTCTGTCTTCCCTCAGTTCTTATCCATTATCTGTTAGCTAATCAACCATGAGCAGGGAATTTCTGAAGGCCCTTATACCAAGCAGCAAAATCGGGCAGTAGGGTCAGGCAGTGGGGCAACTGTTGAGTGGGTAACTGCACCCCTGGGACTCTTCCAGTAGGGGCAGAACTAAGGCCTTATAGGAGCACATGTGTGGAAGCATTTAGCTCTGTGTCTGCGGGCAGCAGGTGCTCAGAGGACGTGCCCTCAGCTCCTCCTTCCTTCCTAAGGCACCGGACCGTAAGAGGTTATTGGGAGTGAAGTCTTTACAGCTTGGATCGATTTCATAGAGGGGGGTCCTGGAGCATCAGGACCCCCCTCTATGCAAATGAGCAGAGAAGTCTTGCCTGCAGTGGGAAGTACGGAGTCATAATGTGGAAGGGTTGGAGCTTCTGAGAGTCCTGAGACATTGGCTACCTGAGTGGTACATGAGAGCCTTCCTGTGCCTTTGCTCCTGAGGCCCGACCTACTTCTGAGTAATTTCTACCCTGACGCCCGCTGCTTCTGAGAACCGAGGTGTTGAGCTCAGGGAGCTGGCACCAGGTGGGGGAAAGTTAGCTTTAAATATAAACACCTGGAGCAGATGTTCCAGGATGAATCCCATCCTATCACACTCCGGCATATGGAAACAAAATGACCCCACCCCCAGGAGCACATCGTAATGCCAATGGAATGAAGTTACAAGATGAGCAAGATCAAACCATGATGTACGGTGGTACCTGGCAAAAGCAATGACAGCGGCTCAGATTTTTTTGAGTATTTACTGTTCTAGGCACTGTGCTGAGTGTAAAACACATAAACGTTGTCTGACCTAATCCTCACCACAGCCCTAACAGGTAGATGTCACCATAGTCCCCATTTTCTAGATCAGGAAAAGGAGGCCTAAGAGATCCGTAGCAATTATGACAAAACCAGGTAAGGATGATCTCGGGAGTAGCAAACTGCCCTCTTTGGTCTTGCAGGGCTGGGGAAACTTGACCCCAGGGATCCCCAACCCAACCTGGGAGGAGTTAACCAGATGGAGAGACATGGGGGGCAATCCTCAGAGAGAAAAGTGTCAGTAAAGGTCCAGGGAAACAGGATATAAGGGAGTAATCTCAGAATTACACAGCAGGTCAGGGCTTCTCTGTGTATGGACTGGCAGGGACAGGAGGGTCCCAGGAGGTGGCTCTGGAGAGGTCAGCAGAGGACAATTCCTGTAGGGCCTTGCGCATGGTCTGGAAG
This sequence comes from Lyroderma lyra, assembly GCA_004026885.1. Lineage (NCBI taxonomy): Eukaryota > Metazoa > Chordata > Mammalia > Chiroptera > Megadermatidae > Lyroderma > Lyroderma lyra. The sequence continues at coordinate 12,745 of PVJL010002706.1, forward strand.
GTGGTTGGGGGTGAGAAGACACAGTATTTAAAGCAGAGGGATAGCAGAGGCTCTGTTCTGCTCTAGAAGGACCCTCTGCTAGCCTTGTAGGGGGAGGGGGGCTGGTGGCTGCTACACACAAGGGACAATGAAGGAAAACTGAATCCAGATAGCCGGAGGTAGGTGGCAAGGAGAGAGGAGACATCTAGGAGTGGACATCGTCAGTGTTTAGTGCTTGATGTGGTGGGTGGAGTGGGGGTGGGGGAGGAAAAGGGGTGCTGAGAGAAACATCCCAGCAGCTTGCTAGAAAGAAGGATAGTGGCCCCAGCTGAGACAGGAAGAGAGGTTGGAAGGAGGAAGATGAGTTCTGTTTGAACAAGTTGATTCTGAGGTGCCCGAGGACATCTTGGTGGAGACACTTCCCCCAGGCTTAGGAGGTGGGGCGTTTCCTTTCCGGGCTCCTTGAGGCTCAGCTGCTCTGGGCCTCCTGGGGAGAGTTTTCAGCTGGATCTCTGCCTGCAGAGTCCCCACAATTTCCAAGATTCCTCAGAGCATCCTTTCCTGCGTGAGAAGGCTAAGCAGGAGCCTCTGGTAGCTCAGAGAAGGAAACAGTCCCCGTGTCTAGGTCCCTGGGAGGATGGAAGACTAGATGGCCGAGGCCCGTGCCAAGCCCTTCCTGTGAAGAGAACGGGGGTCTGGCTTTGCCTCAGAAACCCTCCCTGTCTCCTGCCACCTCTGGGCTCTGTCAGATTCAGGGAGCTGAAGGTTGAATTGGTGCCCAGCTCGATTTTTCTTTTTCCTTTTCTAAACCTGACTAGCACATTCCCCACATGAGCTGCCGGTCACAGGTTGGGCAGATTCTCTCCATTTCATGACTTACTGTTCTCCTCTTTCAGAATAAAAGACTGACTTGGGTAGTCCGAGCTTCCACAAGCTACTTAGAAAGGGGAAAGCGGCCCCTAAAATGAGACGGTTGGGAAGACATTATCCTTCAGGGGGAAGAGGCACTAGCTAGGACACCGGGAGATCGGAGATTTAATCTCAGGTCTGTTGCTAATGAGCAGTGTGACCTTGGGTAGGTCACGCTGTTTCCATGGTTTCAGTTTCTTCTCCTGTGAGCTGGCAGGGGATGGATACAGTGTAGATCAGTGCTTCTCTACCTTCAGTAGGCATTACAACCAACACAGGGGGTGGTTGTTAAGACTGATTGCTGAACCCCACCCCAGAATTTCTGATTTAATCGATCTCAGGTGGGAGCCAAAATGTGCATTTCCAGCAAGTTCCCAGGTGATTCTGCTGCTCTGGGGACCCCACATTGAGAACTACCTGTTAGATCACCTCAAAATCCTTGCTAATTGATTTATTGTTTTCAGACCAACATCATCAGCAGTATTTAGAAGCTTATTAGAAACATAAAATCTGGGGCCCTACTCAGTCTTACTGAATTAGGATCTGCATAAAAACAGTATTCTCAGGTGATTCTTTTGCACATTAAAATTTGAGAAACAGCTCTAAATGTACTTCATGATTTTGTAGTGAAGATAAATATTCTCGTTTTCTCTTTCTGCACATACATGTAGCCACCCACCCACCTATATATAGAAACAGAGAAAATTTATCTCCTCTTAATTTGCAAGCCAGATTGTGGTTTTCCTAATGCTTTCGCTCTCCATATACGTGTATATGTAATCACTTAACTAGAGAATATAGGTTGATTTATGCATTCTTATTCTTAGGATCACAAAAACAGGATGAGGGTCTTAGTGATTAAAGAAGCCTTCTTCACAGCATCTGTGAAGAAAAGATGGATGGTTGAAAGAACATAACCAACAGAGTCTTATTTCAGTTCTTGTGACATACAAAATTGTTGACATACAAAAGTTTTGAGGAGGACATCCTAGACTTTCTGTTGTGCACTTTTGGAGTTAAAATATGAACAATTTTAGGCTGTGGGCATAACAGAAATAACCTAAACCAGCAATTAAAGGCAAAATACCTTCACAGGCTTCAGGGGGCTCGATGAAGATGCCTGTTTAACTGCTTGGGGTGAAGGCCATTTTTAAAAATAGCGTGGAAGGTAAGACTATGCTGTCCCTAGCTTTAGAAACAATTTTGTCCCAAAATTCTTGTTGAAATAGCCTAAATCATTCAAATTTAAAATGGTGAGATTTTTAAGATGGCAGTTTATGAAGAGCCTGCAGAATTACACACACACACACACACACACACACACAGCCAGTAAAATAAATAACGTAGGCTTCTTCTGCTTTATGAGTCATGTCTACACTGGTTTCCTCACCCCCCACCCCAGAACAGAATGATTTTCATCTCCTGAATCCAGCAGGTCTTCCTATGGAGCAAGATGGTAGATGAAAGCATCTTTGCTCATCACACACACCCAGAGGTGAGCGTTTTCCAGGTAGGGCAGGTATTAGGAAAAGCATAGTCCCCATGTCACAGGTGCTGTGCTCACCTGGCGTGACCAAAGTCACCAGAGAGGACCACGATGCAGTCAGACAAAATACAAGCCAGGAAGCAGACATTGCAGCTGCTGCTGTCAGTGTGTCAGTGCCCCCCAAGGAGGTAGCAGGAACGTGGACCAGGGCACACATACCGGGTCTGGCAGGGGTCTTGGCAGGGTGGAGTCCCTGCTGCCACATGCTCTGGAGCCGGCCCGGCCTGTGGCCCTCGAAGTCCCGGCGATCGCTGCGGTGTGGCAGCAGCTCCAGGGACCGGGGCGGATAGAGGTCCGACTCGAGCACCACCTGCAGAAAGGAGGAAGGACAGTCAGCTTGTCCCTGTTCCCCTCCTGGGATCTAGGGATCCATGACAACCCAGGCCAGGACTGCAGCTTTGCAGATGGATGTTGTACCGATAAGGACGTTTTAGAAACACCCTCACTCCAGTGAATGCAGGGGCAGTGAGAATACTTGGGTAAACTGGCCAGAAACAGTTAACTGAAAGTGTCCAGTGATGCCATCGTGGAGGAAAATGGGGTTCTGGGGGTTCCACACCAGCAGTCCCTTCATAGAACCAGGATCCTGAGCCATCAGGACAAAAACTGGGGCCAATCGCCTGCACCCGGCCTGACATGGGGTGACAACAGGACAGGCTATTTGAAATGAGGGTTGTCCTGGAAATCCAGGTCTTACCATCTTTGCAGCTAAGTGGAAGCCCTGGTTCATACAGAGGACAGCTTTTCGGGGGGTGGGGGGCTCTAGCAGAGGGAATCCCTAGGGAGAGGGCTGGGGCCCAACTGCTTCCCAGATTTTTCAAAAGAAAGAATCTGCTGGCAAGACTCTAGAATGCTCACATTTCCTCCGCCTTGCAGGATGCCTGCGGCAGTGGAGCTGGGAGACGACTTTCCCTACGATTGGTGCCGAGTGCAGAAATCCCGGTAACCCGGAACACTGTGCTAAACGCTGAGGCACTCTCAGTAAGGACCGCCTGCTGAATGATGGGTGTTTGGGGAAGTACAGTACTGGGAAACACCCCTCTTGTCAGGGTCCACCAAAATGGGCCTTAACAAATATAATAAAAATACCTGAAATCACGGAAATAACAAGTGCAAAAACTTGAGACAAATAACACGGTGTTTTATCCTAGCATTGGGAGTCACGAAGGGAATCTTAGCAGTGTGGGGCTCATATCCTGCATATTTTTACACCTATGCAGGACACTGGCGTCATTCATTTTGAATTTCTTCACTCCTTTGAAGCTGGTTGCAGCCTCCAGCCTCTCTGATGTTGGCATTCGCCCAGTGGCTTGCTTACTGGTTCCTTCCTTCCACAGAGATCCTGCAAGGGCACGTTTTGTGCCAGCTCCTGGGCACATGATGCACCTGTGAGTGAGGTGGCCCCACCTCAGCCCTACAGTCTAGCCATTGGGAGACCCCACTCAGTCACCCACAATAATAATTGGATTTTGGAGGATGTGATGCAAAAAAGACTGAATTTTAAAATATCATAATAAGGTGGTATTTCAATTGAGTGGAGAAAAATGGTATTTTGAATAAATATTGTTGGAATAAATGTCAGGCCACTGGGGTGAATGGATCCCTGTGCAGACTTCTCTTACCAAAACGAATACCAAATCACCCCCGAAAACCCAAACGTGAGAATATTGCTCAATGTAACACTTGTTACTTATAATGGGGAATTATCCCCTATGTACATACTCAAAGAACTCTTACAAATTACAGAGAGGAAAAATGGAAGAATGGGGCAAAAAATATGATCTGGCCATTGACGATAAAAATACAAACGGCCAATGCACCTAAAAAGATGCTGAAGAACATTCATAATGAAATAAATGCAAATGAAAACACGAACTATTTTCTTCCCTCCTATCAGGTTCTCAATGATGAAGATAACTCATTTGGGTTCAGGCAGACCTGAGCTCAACCCCTCAGTTGTGACACTTTGTGGTTATGTGGAAAGGGGGGTATCTTTGTCCCTTGCCTGCTCTTCGCTCTGTCGGGCCATAGTAAGTGCCGGTCATTAGTAGAGATTTTAGCAGCACAGCTGGCTCTTCTAGTTCATGTCATATCTATCTATAGCACATGAGAGCAGTTCATGTTTCCCACAGAGAAAAGGAAGGTGTCACTCTTTGCCTCCATTTATCACAAGTCGTCCTTTGCTTAGAAAATTAAGATATCCCAAATTTGGTCTTCTCTGGGAGAGGACATTATTAACTCTTCTCATGCCTCTTTTAGGACACAGACTTACTCATTCTGTGCCTTTGGAGAAAGCTGCTCACTCAGGAACCTTTAGGATCAGTCCCCTTTGTCCCCTGGGCAGTGCAGAAGCTGGTGTTAGTGTTTCCAGCAAGCCTTCAGTGCAGGCGGGGCAGCTCCCTGTGCCAGCTCACCGGGGACTGCGAGGCTCCGCCCTGCACAGACAGCCCCTCTGTCTCCTCCTTTCCTTGCGTTTAGCTGTGCCCCACCATGATGCACCTGGAATGCTGGAACTTCCGGGGTGAATGGCCGTTTGGAGCCCCATGGCCCTGGGCACACTGACTGCTTAACCTAAGGGCCTTCCCCCAGAATGTGAGCCTCCACGGTGAACAGGAAAGACCTGGGTCTCACTATCTGACACTTGTAGGGCTCTTTGCTGTTGACCTCCCATCATAGGCATTTCTGATCCTATTTTCCTCTTGGCATTCCTCTAAGGGAGGGAGAGTGAGGACTGGTGTGTTTTCAGACCCACTTTATAGATGAAGAAAGTATGGCAGGATGGGAAAGCCTGAGGAGTTCACGGGGAAACCCAGCATTTCCTCCTCTGAAAAGGAAGGGAATGTTCCCCTTCAGGAACAAGAAATGCTGCCCCCGCACCCCCTTCCCTGCACTGTGGACTGGGAGAAGGGGACGGGAGGGACAGAGCGGAGAGACAGTGGCTGCTCAGCCCCTCCTTACATGTGGCAGGTGTCCTGGGGGCAGAGAGGAGGCCAGTTCCTCCCCAGGCTATGACTTAGGGACAAGTGCCTCCTCAGGGCATCCTCTCCGACCCCCCCCCCCCCCCGAAAGGATAATAACAGCAAGAAAGGAAAGAAGAGAGAGGCCCAGCTCAGAAGGTTTCCCTTTGTAGCAGGGCTTGTACTTGGTTCTCATTTCTCACAATACCAGAGGATCTTTCAGGGCTCCAGGCCAGTGCGTTGGGCCCACATCTCAGGGAAAGAACAGCTGAGTGGTTGGATGTGGCCCCCCCAAAGGCCTTCTGACCACCTGGTTTGTTTTCTGGTCTATAGGACAGAGTCTGGGCTTGCAGCTGCTGCCGGTGGTTTTAGAATGCACTGGTTTGAGACCAGGCTCTTTAACATCCTGAATATACAAGTAAGATGGGAAACTGGCAGCAGGGGGTGGGGTATATTAACAGGAAGTCAGAAAGACACATGAGACTTAGGCGATGGAGAATCATCATGGTTTGGAGCTGACAGCATCCAACTCCCTAATTTTATACATAGGGAAACCAAGGCCAAGAGAACCCGTGGGTCTTCAAGGTCACAGAGCTAGAAGGGGCAGAGCCAGGACAAGAGCTGTGGTTTTATGACCCCTGAGTGCTCTTTGTCAGACCCACAGAAGTGCCCACATCCAGATAAGAATTTTCAAGTGCAATTGATTGCTTAGTGCATTTTGAAAAATCAGCAGATCACCAGACAAATTCCTCCTTCACAAGGTTGGAGTCTGGGGAGAAGTTTGCAATCTCCTTTCTCCATCTTTCCTGAGGGTGGCCCCACTGCTTATTATGAAGGGGCTCCATTGTACTAGGAGTCCTAGTGACCCGCACCTTAGTGTAACTTCATTCCTCTGAGGTACTCTTACAAGGTTAGGGTGCCAATAAAATTGCCTAAGACTCCGAAGAGGAAAAAAAGACCAGAGAGACTGTTTAGAGAAGGAACACCGTGTGGCTGTGCCCTGGGTTCAGGAAAAAAATGGAACTTAAGAGGAGTTAAGAGAGAGAGATAGAGATAGAGATAGAGATAGAGATAGAGATAGATAGATAGAGAGAGAGAGAGAGAGAGAGAGAGAGAGAAACTGTAACACTAAGGATGGTTCACAGAGGAAAGAAACGTTTGTAAAGGAAGGACATCACATGGTAGCCCAGGGGATGAGAATAGACACAAATAAGAATTTCAGGACAAAGAAAGTCAGTTATAAACATCGGTACATTAGAGCAGTCGCAAAACAGGAATCATTTTCTCAGGAACTCAAAGGGAAGCCAAGAGCCAGCTGGAGGAAGGACCAACAGGTGAGAGCCAATTCTGTCTTCTTGGGGACCCCCTTTCCCCATCTTATGTGAATTAACAGACCTTTCCTGCCTTTTCTAATTCGAATGTTCCCTATCGCTGGGACTGAGTTTTATACGCAAAGGATAAGCTAGTCTGTGAGGGGAAATCAGAAATTTGGAGGAGAGCTCCAAGGCCAGAGGGCATTATGAAGCTGTCTCACCCGGAGGAAGACCGTGTATTTGAAGACAAGATCCTAGCTTCTGAATTTATTATTTTTTTTAATCAAAAGCAAAGTTTATATGTATTCATATACTTGAGTCATTTATTTCCCTCCGAATAAAAATATTTTAGACAGGGGAAGTCGTAAATCATAAACATAGCAGTCTTTCTCAAAAATTTCCACTTCCAGTAAACTCGAGAGTATGGTTGTACAGCGCCTGGCTGAAGTGAGCTGGGTATGCCAGGAGGCTGTGCCCCATGTTTTGGTGACTTTGTGCATCTCCTGTTCATGTGGCTTTACCTCTGCCATTGAGAGTTGTCTCCTTTGTTTAGGTTCTAAGTTCCTGAGAACTTTCTTCCCTAGAACCCCATTTAACAACTAGAAAGTATAGTGATCTAGTTTCCACTTTAAAAGTTTTTGTCACCCCTGTTCTGTCCCTATAAAACCAGTAGGTATTGGTATAAGGGGTGATTCAGACAGAGACAATGTTTAAGGTTAGAACGTCAAGAACTTGGTTGAGAATTCAATGTTCCTAATTCCCAAGGGACTGTCCCAGAGTCGAGAATGATTTGTGGCTCCTTCAAAGCCTGAGTGATGCCAAACTCAAGCCCTTCACCAAAAGGTCTGTTGTGAAACTTTTCTTAAACTCTAAATTACCTACAAACAACTGCTTCTCTTTTACTTTTTGGATCCACTGATCCTTAAAAGTCAGGAGCATTTTCCTTCTACACCGTGGGCTTATGTTTCCAGGGACCACGAGAAGATAAGAATCTCTTGCCCAACAATGAAGAAATTCCCCATCCATTGAAAGCCTTTTTCTTTCTTAATATAGAAAATACTCTCAAAAGCTATTTTCAAAAGACACGCAACTAACAGAAAAAATGGGCAAAAGACATGAGTAAGGAACCCACAGTGAAAATTGCAAAATCTATGAAAAGACGAAGAATGATATTAATAAAGAAGTACAAATTACACCTGGAACCAATGTCACCCCAATAAAACAAACAATACAAAAATAAAATAAGAAAATAAAAGACTGATAATACAAAAAAAAAGAAGTACAAATGAAAACAATACGATATTTTATGGTGATAAAATTTGTTCAATGTTCCTATCCTTTGAGTATTTCCTTTCTTTTTTGTAGACAGAGACATAATTGACATATAATGTGTAAATTTAAGGAACACAACATGTTAATTTGATGACTCAGATTTTTTATACCTATGAAATTATTCTCAAAAACATTTGCATAAGAGCATAAAAATATGTTCGAGTACTTCTTATGACATCATTTTAGTAGAAAAATTTGGAAAACCCTAGTAATTAATGATTTGGCAAAATAATTCATCTAGAAAACTTCAGATTTGGTTTGGGTAAAAAATTACAGTATATTCACACAATGGGATACAATGCAGCCTCCATAAAGAATGGGGCAGATCTATATATATTAATTGGCATGTGAGGATTTCAAGATTTATTTTTCAGTGAAAAAAGCACATTTCAAAACGGTATTTTATTAAGCAAAAAAGCATAATAATTATATTAGTATATGAGAAATTTTCACTTAAAAATGCCAGTGTTTATTGAATCCTCAGTGTGAGTCAGGCTCTGGACTAAGCATGTTACAGGTATTAGGGCATTTGCTCCTTTCAGTGGTTCTTGAGATATGTGCTCTTTTTATCTAATTTTAATGCTAAGGAATTTGAGTCCCAGAATGACCTGGCAACTTACCCAAGGTCACATGGCTAGAAATGGATAGAACCAGGATTTAAGCCCAGACACTTGGACTCTACATCTACACTCCAACTGCTGTGTTCTATAGCTTCTCAGGACTTACTGATATTCTATTTTATATCTCTGTAATGTTTCACATTCTATAATGGGCACATATATATAAAAAATAACAATGACTAAACACTCCATTTCATCTGATGGACACATTAAAAATAATTTTTAAATGGAGACTAGGTTTTTAAAAATTGAGATCCTTAGAAAATCAAAATGGTGTTTTACAAAAAAATTGATAGAAATATAAACTCCAGTATACCAAGAGGTAACAATTAGTAGATAAAATAAACCTTAAATTAAAATACAAAGAGGTATTGACAGCTTTTATATAAAGAAATCTGTAAGTAAAATGAGAAATTCACAGCACCACTAAGCTCTAAAAACATGTAAACCTACTTTAAGGTAATGCATATGCTTATTAAAATAGCAAAAGATAATACATAAAATGAAAGTCATACCCTAAAGCAAAATTTCAAGTTGAGGCTTGTTTTGAAAATCACTTAAACTGACTTTGTGTAATTCAGTAACTTTGGGTATCTCAGACCACCTTATTTTGCCATCCATTAAAAATCTCCCACTGTGTTTAAAGATTTCCTTTGCTTTAAAAACAATGATAAAAACCAACACGCATCATTTGGAATGATATGTGTTTTCAAATAGCAGCCTGTGTGATTTCAAGAGATGGAGTAACTATTATTAAAATGGTAACTCAAATCAGTCAAAGCACTTTTCTGGAAGATTTAGGTTAAAAGTGATAAAGAACAAAAAAAAAAAAGTCAGTGTTGGTGAGGTTGGAGGTAAATGGAAGAGCACTGCTGAAAGCCTGACGATTGTTCAGAATTCCTAGTCTTATGTAACAAAACCGTAAGCAGAAAACATTTTTTAAACATCACTATTATTTCTCCATACCTAGCCCAGTGTCTCCAACACATAGTAGGAATGCAAATATTTGAAAGATGAATGGATGAAACGATTCTTATCCTCTTACTTGTTAATTCTACTTTGAAGCCTATGCACCAAGTAATTAATCCAATAGAACAGTATTTTGTGCAAATAAATTCATTGCACTGCTCTTTAGAAGAGTGAAAATGGAACATTGCAAATGCCAACAACAGGAGAACATCTAGGTCAGAGATGGTGTACCCACAATGTGACTTGGTTTAATTAAGAATAAAAGTATATATAAAATGACATTTACTTTCTGTGTCTGGGGAAAATGACAGAATGGGGGGATCCAGTTCAGGGCTGTGTACTCTCTGGTTGACATTTGTCAATTATATTGGTTATAACTGCAGCAATAACAACATGGGTTACAGAAAACCTTGTGCTTTATTGGGAGCAGAGGAGAGAGAATGAAGCAAATAGACACTGCTTTTTAAAGGAAAGTCAATCAAAGAGATCAAAACTGATGTTTCCTTACATTCTTGGTCATGAGGTGTTGCGAGCTTTTGACTCTTCTTCTGGCTGGACTGGCCACTGCAAAGAGAGACAAAGGAAGGGTTTTAGAGAACACCTGTGAGGCTGAGGTAGCTACAGCAACAAAACTGAGAGGGTTCAAGCCTGGAGCGGGGCAGGGGCACAGAGGGGCAATGGGAAGGAGAGGCAGGGTGCAACTGCAGTTTTTGATGTTACTTAGTTGGTGCACCACAGTTCATAGCAGCATTATTCACCATAGCCAAGAAGTGGGAACAACCCAAATGTCCATCAACAGATGAATGAATCAACACAATGTGGTATAAATATTCACTAGAATATTATTCGGCTGTAAGAAAAATGGAATTCTGATACATGCTGCAACATGGATGGATGCTGAAGACATTAAGCTAAGTGAAATAAGCCAGACCCAAAAGGAAAACTATTGTGTGAGTCCACTTAGATGAGATCCCTAGAGTAGTCACATTCAGAGAGACAGAAAGTGGAGTGGAGGCTACCGGGGGCTGGGGCGGGGAAGAAGGGAATAGGGAATTATTTAATGTGCATAGAGTTCCTGTGAGGGATGATGACCCAGTTCTGGAAATGGATAATGGTGAGGGTTGCACAACAAATGAATGTACTTAATGCCACAGTACTGTACACTTAAAAAATGGTTAATTAGTAAATTTTATATTGTGGTTTTGTTTTTTACCACAAAAACACAGCAACTTAAAAAATCATTAAACCATTAAAAAATGTTACTTGGTTGGGAAAAGGTATGCATTTTGTGGAAAATGGAAACACCCAGGCAACTCTTCTCCACCTTGTTATCAGAATGAGTTAGTGGAACTGAAATCCCACCACGTCACTGCTCTGCCAAGCCCTGACCTCTTGTAACCTGTCAGGTAAAGATGAGTGCTGTGTTAGTTCTGCAGTGCTGCAGCCGTCATACTAGTCTTCCAGTGAGCTGGTTAACAGCCAGGGCTCCCCAATGCTTTCACTTGGGTGTGAATCTGAACTTGACAACTTGCCAGTTATGTGACTTGGGCAAATGACTCATCCTCTCTGAACCTCACTTTCCTGCTTTGTAAGTCAGGGTTAATAATAGCACCTACCTCGGAGGGTTGTGGCAAGAATTGAATGAGCTAATCTTTATGAAGCCCTTGCCCAGCACCTGGCATAGAGCAAGTTCCCAGGAATCAGTGGGGGTTACGCTTTTCCTCTTCTCTGCGAGAGGAGGGCTGGTGGAAGAAATAGACAATAACTTCTGGAGACTGTAACATTCCATTAGAATTTTTCTTTCCGGAGTTTTGTCCATTTCTTCTTGTTCCCTGATTCCCCTCGCTACCCCCTCCCCACTGTTGTTCATCCCCAAGTGAATTATTTTGTACGATGTAATACTATTCACCCCAGAATTAAACCCACTCTGCCATGCCTCAGGAAATAGCTTCCGGTTTAACTTCTTGGTAAAACCACAGCTTTTATCTTTTGTATTACTGTGGATTGTGTCTATGGAATCTTTCCCTTAAAGGCTTCTCTTCGTCTAGAAAGTAAAAGTACACACTTGGCCTCAGTTACGGACCTGATCTGTCCTGTGACTCTAAAATACTTAAGAAGTACTGTAACATTTGCTGTGGCCATATTTTTGTGAGATATTAAGATGGCTCAGCTGAAAAAATTACTTTTATATATTGGATTGCTGAAAAAATTACTTTTATATATTGGATTGAACTCGATACATATGTATATATGTGTTTTGGAAAAAGGAATATAATATAGCAATAATATCAATAAATGTTCTACTAGCTCCCATTAGCTTTATTAGTCAGATGGCTTATTTGCTTTATCTCATCTACTCCTCACAGCAACCCTGTGAGGTAAGTGCTCTTCATTAACTCCATTATATAGATGGGGATACTCAGGGTTGGAGTCACAGAGTTGAAGGTGGAACAAGACCTCTGCTCTTAACCACTAGGCCACATTGCCCATGTGACTGAACTTGTGCTTGGAAAATGTTTTGTTCATTGCACACTGACTAAGCATGGCTAACCCGGAGCACTTGGGAAAGGGCATGCCATGGAGGACTATAACCCTTGTTAGGTAAACATCAAACCACCTCTATTTTTGCAGTTAGGGGATGTGAGGATGTACTAAAGAGTTAACCAATCTCTCTCATAAGTGGTGATATAAGAAGCCCTCTCTTGCTGACGGCCCTCTGCTTGATGGCTTTGGAGAAAATAAGATGGGAAAAAGCAAGATGAAAGAGGAGGCAGACTTTTTCCATTTCTGGTTTAACATAAACTCCAAATACTCCTATTCTAGAGAACAACTTCCTGAGGAGTGAAATGTCCATGAATACTGATAAATACCTGGTTTAATACCAGGAAGTGGCCATGAATAAAAATGGTAAGAAAGGAAGAGGGAATTATATATTTATCTTTGACTAAACATATTTATTCCTCTAACTATGAAATAAAAATAGAAATCACTTTGTTTTAAGTGATATATTTCATGGTTCTTACTACATGCCAGGTACTATTCTAGATGCTTTATATATTTTATCTATGTTTCACTTTTCCCCATAATAATCCTGGGAGGTGAGTTCTAGTTCTTCATCTTACAGAATTGGAAACTCAGGCCCACACACAGGTTAAGTAGCCAACCCAAGGTCACACAGTGCGTAAGTGGTGGCAGTCTCTTAATCACTACACTAAGCACATAGAGTCAAAGGCCTTGTTTTGAATAATTTTCTTCAGGTGAAGTGTGGCATTGCTCCTGAAATGCATAATAAATTTTTAATTAAAAAGAGCCATTTGGCTTTAATTCTTTTCTTTTTAAAATTAAATAAAAGGGGGGATGACAGAAAATAGACATATTTTAACATTTTCATTTTGTTTCCTTCCAGTTTGTTTCCTTCTCATATAAAATAAATTAAAAAACTAGAGGGCAAGTTTAAGTCCCTTTTCTACTCTCCCTTAACTCCACTTCCTCCCTCCCCAGGGCTACAAAGATCGCTACTTTTATCTGTATCTTTCTAGCTTAAGTTTTCATACTTTTATCTAAATACTTATCAATAAACAATATGTAGTATTATTTTGTATTTCCAAATTTAATAACTGTTGTCTTACATATATAATTTTTCAGCCTGCTTTTTTTTCACTCAACATTATGCTTTGCGATCTGTGTCCATACACGTAGGTTTAGTTCATCCCTGTTGACTACCCTGGAGTATTCTATAGTGCGATGACACCACATTTTACCCCTTCCCCTCTTCAAGGACAATTAGGTTCTCTTCAATTTTGCCCTCATAGAATCAAAGCCACCATGAGCAACCACGTGGAAAGGTATCTACCCAGAAGTGGGACTGCTGGGTCAGAGGGTCAGCCTTGACTTTCCAGGTATGTTCCAGAGTTTCCAGAGAGAGTTCCAACTCCTGCACGTGGGCAGACTCTTAGCCCTTTTTTCTCTCTACCGGCAATAGATGTCTAAAGCTTAATTTATGTTCTGCTGGCTGTTTCTTTATGGCCAGGCTGAGTCCCTCCCTTCCCCCATGAGCAATAGCCCTGTCAGTGACTGACAATGGCAAAAAAAAAAAAAAAAAAAAAAAAAAAAAAAAAAAAAAAAAAAAAAAAAAAAAAAAAAAAAGGAAAAAAAAGAATTGTTTAAACAGGGGGTCACAATACCAGCAAACACCCAGCCCACTTCATTCAAATCTGACAATGAGACCAGGGCTACGCTGGAGGCCCAGGCTCTCCCAGCAAGACAGGGGCTGCAGGGTGAGGACAGGCTGCAGGAGACAAGGCCAGCTCTGGCGGGGGCAATGGAACCATCCAGTCACCAGACACCTGCGGTCATCTGAGCTCTTCTCCCAACCCCTTCCTGGGACTTGACATTATTCACCTCGGAGCACAAGGACTGACAAAGTCACATGTTTTGGTGGCTAGTTCCAGGTTAAGTCTGGGAGTGTGACCCTGAGGTCTGGGTAGAGGCCAGCATGGGTCAGGACATTATTTGACCACTTCATTGGACTTTGGGTCACCATGGGGAGTATTCCTCCTCACATTTCATGGCACTGTTAGAAATCGGACTTCTGAGGCAGCTGGTTCTCATTTCCGAGCCTTGCTTGCTGGAGAAGATGAAAGCATCTATCTGGCTGCCCTGGGAATTTTGTTTTCACATCTGTTTCCTCTAACAATGGCTGGCTGTCACTTTCATTCGGCATATTGGGTTGCGGTACTGAATTAAGTGAAACGGAATATTTAACTGCCCTCATTTCCTCCTTGATGGGTTGTTTCTTAACAACTGCTGTTAATCCACGTGCCTCCTTTTCCGAAACAACAACAAACAACAACAACAAATACCATCAAAACACAGAAGCCGGCCGAGCTCAGAGACCTGGAGGAAAAGCGTAGCGAAACAGCACGTGATTGTCCTCACCCTCCTGCTTAAGGTGCAACGTTAACGAAATAGTCAAGGGCAATTTTACTCACCCTTGGAAGGAATCACAGTGGTGAAAACTTCTATATTTTCGTCACTGCAGCTGTAAATCTGATGCATCATTTCAGTGTTCTCTCCCCCAAAGTGCCTGGGAACCGGAGGCCTCTCTCTGAACCCCTCGTTGCGAGGTTTCCTAATCCTGTCTGGCTCGGGGAATCATTGTGCAGGTCCACAAAAGACAAGCTGGTGCTGTGATCTCATCTCATTCCCGAGTCTTCACTGCAACATTTTCTAATCCCATCTGTCTTTTTTTTTTTTTTTTTATGAATCCTATTATTGCAAACATTTGATTGAGCCTGGAGGCTCCAGTCCCCTCCCAGCCAGGATGTATTTAACATTTTTATTTCGCCGTGTGTCTGCCGCAGTGAATTTGGAAGTCTTTTGTGAGTGAAGTGAAATCGCCTACTCGGTTAGCGCCAAGCTTGGCTGGAGAATTTCACGGAGAGAGAAATGTGATGTTTGGTACCAGCAACTCCCCTTGTCATTTCAGAAATAAAGAAGCTTCTCTCTCTCTCTCTCTCTCTCTCTCTCTCCTTTCCTCCAAAAGAACTGGCTATTCAGTAACTTTTCATGTATTAATTTGGCTTCCTTCAAAATTTCTATTTTTTAACAAAAGGACAATTTCTCCATAGTGTTTTTGCCTCATGCCAGTCCGTGATAAGGCTGACATTTCTAGAGAGTCGTGTGCTTATTTAGCATCTCCTTATACTGCCCTTCAGGTGCTTGCAGGGCTTGGTAACAAAACATGTCCTGACATTCAAGGTGCCCGGTTACAGGAAGGTTATATTTTTATTATCCTAGGATATCCTAAATATCCTAATATATATTATCCTATATATCCTACATTTTATCTTATATATTCTATATATTATACACAAAAATAAGCTAGAGTTGAAACACGTGTCTTTCATTATACTATTACAGATTTACTGCTTCATACTGATGATGATAATGATGTGATGACAGTAATAATGATGGTTGGCATGTGTTAAATGCTTGCTAAGAGCTAAGAAGCCTGATATATAATCTCATTTAATGTCTACCACTGCCCAATAAGACTATTAATTGTGTCATTTTATAAGTGAGAAAACTAAGACATGAAGAGATAGAGTAACCTGTTGAAGATTAAAATAACTACTTCATGGCACACATAGTGTTTGATCCCTAACTTGACTCCAAAGCCAATGTATTTATTTAACCACTAAACTGTACTCCATCCTTTACCTCCGCAGTCATCTCCCCTACTTTGAACCTGGGAGAGCCTGAACCATAATCCCTTAGACTTGGACTTGTCATCTATTGACATTTCTATAGTAGACAAATATGGGGCATTTGCTCATCAAGTAGCTGTTAATACTACACCTATGTCTCAGAATTATACCCAGACACAAAGATGACTCTGGGAAGCCATGTTTGTTCCCCTTGGCCACATTTGATTGAATATGTAACACAAATTGCTGCCTTCTAGAAACAGAAATTGGGCCTTGGTCTGGGACCAGAGGGAGTTATTAATTCTGTACACCTTGGGTGGCTCACAGGGACAATGGGAGTGAAGCTGAGGGGAAGACAGTAGAAACGAATGGTCTGCAAAGGGCTCAAGGCCTGAATGAAAATCCAGGGTAAAGAGTTCTAGTTGGGGGAGAGAGCAGGTACTCTCACGTTGGCCCACACTTGGTAGGTCTGTGGTTATGCTTACGCTACAGCAAGGGCCCTTTGGGGGGGCATGGGGGCTCAGGTGTGAGGGTAGTGTTGGCACAGTGAGGGGTGGGGATGGGGGGATTGAGCAACACAGCACAAAAAAGCAGAGAGAGATAAGGGAGAGAAAGAGTATTACCTGGCTTCATAGTTTCCCATTTCCTGCCTGTCTCTCTCAGGCTTAGAGTCACTCCTGTCTTGTGGTCAATGAGATAAATTTGATAAATTTCCTTTTTTCCTTTTTTGATAAATTTCCTCCCATCTTATAAATTTCCTTTTTGCTTGGTTTAAGTAGATTTTGGCCATTTTTGACTAAAAAAATACTTTATAAAAGATGTGTCTATACATTTTATAACTTCTTACAGTGACTAAGTTTTTAGATAATGTAAAATTTAGAGGGATATCTGATGCAATAGAAACCAAGATCCAAAATTATGTTAACAGGTTGAAATTGTGTTAACAGATGGTAGGTAATAAAACCTACAAGATGAGATTTAACAGAACTAAATAAAAACATCTACATTTACATTTAAAAAATTAATTATGTTCAGAATTGAGATGACTTGGGTTAGTAGCAACTTATTAAAAGAAATCTGGGGTTTAGTTAAACACATGCTTCATAAGAGGCACTATTAAAGGGCAAGAGCTAAAAGACACAAATGTAGTATCAAGGACCTGGTATTAAATTGAAATTAAGACCCCTTTGGAGTACCTAAAAGCCAATCAGGATTACCTGGATTTAATCTCAAAGCGTCCAGGCTGGATTAGGTTTTTTCTAAGAAAGCCCAAATTTAATCACAGTATATTGTACTATGTGTAATGACTAAGTCCGAAACACATAACTAAAAGGATTAATGTAAGGAAATACTCCCAGAGAAAAACAGTTCTTAAGAAATCATTTTTTACCTGTTCGAAATACATTTTAAAAATAAAAATAATACATACTTATTATATATAACAAATTCAAAAATTATAGATGGGCATACAGAAAAAGTAAAATACACTTCCCCAATTCTAGTCTCACTTCCTAAAAACAATCATTGTTTACAGAGGAGTGGGTATATTTCCAGATTTTTTTTTTCGTGTGTGTGTGTGTGTGTGTGTGTGTGTGTGTGTGTATAAATTTAAAAAATAGAAATGGAGTCACACTATGCATACACACATACATCATGCATGCACACACTCATTCATGTGTGAACATATATAGTTCCCATTCTTTAAATAGATGAGCAGAAGACCATTGCATTATAAGAATGTATCCATTTCTTTCTTGATAGACCTATAGCTTGTTCCATTTTTGAAAAGTAAAAACAATGCTGTGAAGTACATCTTTATATATATATCTGTATACAAGTCTTCTAATATTTTTGTAGGCTACGTTTCTAGTTGTGGGAGCACAGGTCATAGCATATGCATGTTTAAAATTTTGAGGGCTTTCTCCACATTGCCTTTCAAAAATTCAGCATCAGTTGACACTTTCATGATAAGATATGAGAGGCTTATTCCCCACACCCTTGGCAATACTTGATAGTATTAATCTTTCAATTTATTATTTTTTTTGGCCAACATGATCCTGTTTGGTTTTGTGCTCTGAGCCCAGAATCTTGATCACATTAGACAGTTAAGGGTCCTTCTAGCCCAGATACTTGACAATCCATGGAGAGGTGAATGGTGAGTCCTCATTTTCAAAAACAAACTGTATAATCCATATGCAGTAATTAGTATACACCACACATATGAGTAGTGGTGGCAGCTCCTGTCCAGGACAAGGCTAAGTCTAAGTAAAGGAGGGTCTGTCCTGGTCTGGGGTCCTCTTCTGCAAGGTTCTGAGAAGTGGCTGCTGAGGGGTTTTACACTGTTGGCACATGGATACCCATTTATGTCCATTTAAAATTTTGCTTCTACACTTACCTTCAAAGGCAGTCAGTTAATGTCAGTGGAAGCTTTTCTTTCTTTACTGTGTATTCTGCAAAAGGCTTGGCTACCTGTTTGGCTAATGGGAAGAGCTGAGTGGTGCTACCTCTGTGTTTCTCTCTCCAACCTGAGAGCTCTGGAGGTCTTCCCTCCCAAAGGCCCCAGAAGAAACCCTCTCCTAAGAACTTCATTTAGGCTGAAACCTACGCAGTGCTTCTCAGACTTTAAAATACATAGGAATCACCAGAGCTCTTGTTAGAGTGCAGGTTCTGATTCCACAGGTCTCACCTGAGACCTGAAGACCGAGTTTGTAAAGAGCCCTGTGAAGCCTTCCTTGCTGGTCCCAGGTCACACTGGAGGGAAAGCAGAGACTTCACATAAGGAGACCAGACGTTCCTGACCCGGAAGAGGCGC